>ML777301.1:737035-759411 GCA_009831015.1 Picea engelmannii | reverse complement strand
TCAACTCTATGCCAAATTTAGCAAGTGTGCCTTTTTCCAGAATCGAATACATTACTTGGGCCATGTCATATATGAAGAAGGGGTAGCAATAGACCCTGACAAGATCAGATCCATCATGGAATGGCCTACCCCAAAGGATGTTTTAGATATCAGATCCTTTATGGGTTTAGGAGGATAATACAGGAGGTTTATAAAAGGGTTTTCGAAGTATGTTTGTCCAATCACTGCCCTCCAGAGGAAGGGGGTTAAATTCTTTTGGACACCGAAATGTGAAGAAATTTTTTAGTCACTAAAACACCTTCTGACCCATGCACCCATGTTGAAGATCATTGATCCTGACAAGGACTTCCTCTTGTGCATAGATGCCTGCAAGGAAGGACTCGAAGGAGTCCTTATGCAAGAAGGAAGCGTAGTTTGCTATGAATCTCGAAAATTGAATGAACATGAAGTCAACTATGTGACCCATGATCTAGATTTGGCCGCCATAGTGCATGCTTTGAAAATGTGGAGGCATTACCTCCTGGGTAGGAAATTTGTACTTATGACAGAACGCTGTGGATTCCGGCACCTGTTTGACCAACCAAAAATCAATACTAGACAAGCTAGGTGGATGGCCCTCCTTAATGAGTTTGATTTCGAAATCAAACATATAAGAGGAAAGGAAAGTAAGGTGGTCGATGCCCTTAGTAGAAGTATGAAAACAATTAACCTGACAGCGGTGGGAACTTGCGAGATGAATGTCAAAGAAAGAGTCAGGAATGCACAAGAAATAGACGCATTCTTCTAGACCATGACCTCGTACCTACAACAAGAACCCGCAGGGCTAAAGTATGAAGGCTACAAGATGTTAGATGGAGGTCTGCTGAGTTACTGAAATATGATATATATTCCGAGTTGTGATGTCTTGAAGAGGTTCATAATGGATGAATTGCACAAGAGAACATACACTGGCCATCTGAGCTATCAAAAGATGGTCAGGGCCACCAGGAAACAATTCTATTGGCCTGGATTGAAGAAAGACATAGCTAAATATTTAGCTAAATGTCTAGAGTGCTAGCAAGTTAAAGCAGGACACCAGGACCCGATAGGATTATTTCAACTTCTACCAATCCCAGAATGGAAATGGGAGACCATCTACATGTATTTCATCATCGGATTACCAACATCGGCCAGGCAGAATTATGCCATCATGGTAGTAGTGGATAAATTGAGCACGTCCGCTTATTTTATTCCCGTCAAATCGACTTGCAAGGAAATAGATATTTCCAACATATTCATAAAGGAGATATTCAAACTACATGGAATGCCTAAGGAGATCGTGACTGACAGAGACACAAAATTTACTTCAAACTTTTGGAAATCCTTGATGGTTGTCCTGGAGACCAAATTATTTTTTAGCACAACCTATCATCCTCAAACTGATGGACGGATGGAAACAGTGAACCAAATACTAGAATACATGCTAAGGATGCATGTAATGCATCAACCTAAAAAGTGGGAAGATTACCTACCACTGATGGAATTTGCCTACAACAATGGCTACCAAGAATCACTAAAGATGAGCCCTTCTGAAGCCCTCTATGGTAGGCTGTGAAACACTCCAGTTAGCTGGAGTAATCTCATGAACATAATTACAATTGGACCCAACTTGTTGAAATAAATGGAACAACAAGTGATTCAGATAAAGCAAAATCTAAAAATTGCTCAGAATAGACATAAAATTTATGCCGACAAAAAGAGAACCCCCAAAGAATTCAAGACAAGAGACCACGTCTATCTCAGAGTTAGGCTTTGGAAGAGTTCCCTGAGGATGGGAGCTTGTGCCAAGTTGGCACCTCGGTATTGTGGAACTTTTGAAGTTCTAGATAGAGTGGGACCTATAGCCTATAGGCTAGCACTTCCTCCCACAATAAAATCACAAAATGTTTTCCATGTTTCATTGCTGAAGAAATATGTACATGATTCTAATCATATAATTGACTGGTCTGTGATCCAGGTGGAACCAGAGGGAGAATTCCTGCCAGAACCTCAATGCATACTAGATAGGAAGGAAACCCCACTCAGGAACCAAACCATTGCACAGGTCAAGGTGCAGTGGAAACACTTTGGCCCAGATGAGGCCACATGGGAAATGGAGGATGCCATGAGACAAGCATACCCATTTTTGTTCACTTCTGTACATACAAAACATGTTAATATATAGAACATCGAGGATAATGTTCCTTTAAGGGGGAGGGAATTGTGACACCCTGTTTCCCCCAGTTTGTAAATATAACTATAAATGGCCAAAAGGCTATGGAAAACTTTATATGTGTGATTATTGATTCGATGGACCTTTGTTTGAAAGATAGATGAATGTGAACCTAATTATTTACTAAGAAAATGGACAAGTTTTGCATGACTAATGGAAGGGGGGTGTACTTAGAAATACCACGAATTCTATGAAAGAGATGGTGAAGGGGACCATGAATGGTTGCGTTAACCTTCACCAAACCAGTACATTACTGAATTTAATTGCTCAGGACGAGAACAATCCTCTGACCTAGAAATGAGTTATAGTCAGGTTGGTGGGTGGGAAGACCTCCTCAAGAGTTAATGAGGGATGGGGTGTGTAAGCACTCATCCGTAAGTCTTCCAGACTTGACTGTTGACTGGGAATTCGGGCCACACGCGACTGTGATGAAAGAGGCAAGAATGAAAGGTGTGGTGGGCAGAGGGAAGAACACGCTTGAAAAGAGTGCAGAGATGGGAAGTGAATCTCTGGGATTCAGGGAAGAATGGAAAAACTAAGCATTTTGGAAACAGGAAATAGTAGAGAAGGTTATGATACAAGATGATAAGCGAGGCTAGTCCTCCTTGCTTGGTATCGTATAAACCATTGCTAGGATCTTGTGGGAAGAGAGGAGTAACCTCTGTCCCTATTGTGGCTAAGAGAGAATAAAAGTTTGTGTTGCAG
Source organism: Picea engelmannii (assembly GCA_009831015.1). Classification (NCBI taxonomy): domain Eukaryota; kingdom Viridiplantae; phylum Streptophyta; class Pinopsida; order Pinales; family Pinaceae; genus Picea; species Picea engelmannii. Next base: position 756,455 of record ML777301.1, on the reverse strand, counting down.
AGAATCATGGTCTAGCTTGGGGGTGGCTAGTGGTAAATCCATTTGGAGTGATTAAGCTTATGGTTTGGTGGAAATAGGCACCCCTTCTAGTAGTTGCTTCACATTGTCTGATTCTGATAAGTCTTTTCTCGACCTTAATTGTTGAGTTATAATGATGAATGATTTCTTGGTTTTTACATATCTATATATATATGCATGTATGACCATCTATCTATGAAATGACTATGTTATGCGTATGCTTCCATCTCCTTGGGAACTCATACTTCCCACTGATAAATTGTATGCCCAATTTCACTCTGGAAGGCTTCCCGGGCATAAGTCGTAAAATGGTTGAGATAGAAAATATCATGTAGACCTGAAACCATGGGTATGAAGAGAATACTCTCCCCTGACCCTGTGCTGTGTGAATTTCTAGACCCAAGTCCCTAACCCATTTGGGGTGAGAACTCAGAAAAATAGTGATAGGAAAATACCGAAAGGGAAAGGTTTTCCTTGTCCAAAGGATGTACAGATGAGATTCATCCTGAAGGAGCCAAGGGTTTTCATGGTCATTGGCTATGGGAAAGAGCGTGGTAGTTAACCCCTTCTAGCCCTCGGATCCACGAGTTCTAAGTTTGCGTATCGAGAAGGTCATGGGTTGGCGCAAAAAAAACCTCTGAAACCCGAAGTCGCGAAGTAACCTCAACCATTGTATCTGTGATTTCGGAGTTCATGCACAAGGAGAGGACAGATCCCATTCATCGGATCTATGCATGGAGGACCATACACGTGAGATCCAGAGGAAAGTGCATGAGGTCTAACCCTTTGAAAGTGCACAGGAGAGTGAACTTTCATGAAGTCTCGAATTTTTTAAGTTAATCGGAACTGCTCATCATTAGAGGACAGGTGGTAGCAGATATAGGAGTTCGAGGATTCATACCTCGGAATATTTGCAAGGAGCAGAGGCCAATACCTGAGGAGCTATGAGTTGCAGCAATCCTAACCATCTGTTGTAATGGGACATGTGGCAAGAGATCTATATTTCACTAACTTGCAACTCGGTAAGTCAAAGATAGGAATCGTGAGAACTCGCGAATCCGAGTTCACGATTTGATCACAGTCATCGATCGAAGAGAGCACATGGACCATTGATTGTCCAAGGATATATCAAGGATCAGGAGAAGAAAGTTAAGAGACCCTCCATCTTCAATAAACATGAATTCTCGATTCGCAAAGAGTCTATCTAAGCCGTTGGGTCGCGGGAGATTGTGATCCGGTGATATGACATTGGGAGTTCATATTTTTGGATTCCAAAGAAAGGATATGGACTAATTTCCACCTTCGTGATACACAAAGTCCCAAAGTGCTTGAGGGTTGGGCCCCGATTCATAACGAGGGGTCATATGGATGGAGGTTAAGGAATGGAGCTAGCATTGGGCTAGGCTCTTAGTTTGGGAGTTCGGGAGTCGGGTGAGTCAAGGTTGGCTCGAATGTGAATACCCGACGACAGGAGTCATGAATTGCCTTTTAGTTAGGCTTGTGGTCATAGGTAGTGGTCACATGGAGGGGGGGGCTTGCGCCTGGTGCTTGTTTGTGCAGGAGAACAAAAATGAAAATTTAGAGGCTTTACACTATAGAAGATCCTTCCGAAGGGTGGGTGTGTTACAAATATCTTTATAGAAGTATATAGAAATCTAATGTACCTTCCCCGAGGCCCACATAGAAACTCTTTCTATGTTGTGTTGTATGACTTCCTGGTATCTACTGCAAATTCTGTTATAAAGCCTGCTACAATGTTGTCGAGGCAAAAATCTACTGCGCAGGTGAATTTGTTATTCACCTGCTGTAACTACGCAATATGAATTGAGGTCCACTTTAACTATCAGATCCTGTTTGTTGCGTGGTTATCCTTCAACCTCAATATCCACTCATGGAATAAGTATGGAAAATCACAGAAAAATACTTCATGCAGATCAATAAAAACATACTTCTCAAGATATTTGTGCAGTGTTACTCTAGGGATTCTGTTATCTTTCTGCGCAAACTCTAACTCCTTTGTCTTTATCTAGATTTCAATCTCTTCTTTTGTGGGATTCCATGGTCTCAACATCCCCTTCTAGTGACGCATTCTCTCACCTTCTTGTCATCCGATTCAGTATTCTTTTGAAACGCCTTCCGCCGATCGATGATTCTTTTAACAGATCTTCAACATATCGATCATTCTTTTGACAAATATTCAATAGATCCCATCCACTCAATCCTATGTTGGTCCAACCACCAATGGAACCATTTGTTGGTTTCTTATGTCATTCATACCTTTAACATGATTGACCCAAATTTAGGTCTATTAGGGATCCAACAAAGCCTCTAAAACTATCGTCCCTCCTAGTAAACCAGAAGCAACGCAATGCACATAGTGCACTGGACAATCTCACCCAATATAGTCTTAATCGGTGACTGCAATACTCATGAAGTGATTGCAGTCCAGGAATGAATGGGGATCTATGATTTTCGCATTATGATTTCTATCTAGTTATTAAAGAAATATATTGTCATTCTCATTCATGCATGTATTGTAATTCGTTCCTACATCATTCTAACATCTACTCATAGAAAATAAGAGATATATAAACATTCAATCGCATAACATAGGTTTTATCGTGGGTCACCCCCTCCTGGGCTACGTCCACAAAGATCTGGCTCTCAAGCTATTTTATTATGGTAGTTCCAAAACTACAACATTGCATGCTTTACAACTCATTGTCATTCGGGTCGAGATCTATTATGATAAGGAATATATCACACTAGGTTCCTTAGTCCGTGATCTAACCCTCGAGATCTACCCTTATGACCCTCTACATCTCAACAACTTACAAGATTGGATCGCGTTATAGTAGTGTTACAGACTAGTTACTCCTTCTCACACAAGTAACACCCCATAGTCCGAACCTTTCAACTCCAAACCCCTTACCTAGACCTCCTAGGTATCTATTTATATGTATTTCTGGCTCTTCAACCATTACAATGTATTACAAAAACCCTAACCCTAGCATTGTTAGGTCTTCCATGCATGTGTGTGTGTGTTGTTTTTCCTTCCAGCTGTCGCTTTCCTCTTACATGCCTTTCTTCCCAAAGTATCCTTTCTTTCTGATTCGGCCTTCTTCTAACACATATCTTGGAGGTTATGACACATGTTTGAGGCATGTCTTGAAGATTTTGTAATATCATAGATATATTGAGGTCTTGACACATGCTTGAGGCATATCTTGGAAAATGGTTTAATGCATACCATGGTGATTTTTAGCACATGATTTGGAGGATTTTCTTAGAGATTTTGGCATGAGTTTTATGTGGTTATTGGGGTTGTATCAATTTTGATGATGATGATGTATCAGTATCAGTGACAATTACATTGACAAGTTGATTTTCTTATCTGTGATGATGATTATGTATCAGTATTAGTGATAGCTGCAATGAAAGATTGAGTCTCTCATTTATATTTAGGGGAGGATGTGTGGCACTCCGGAAGATTGGTGTCTTCAAACAACAAGTTGGTGCTTGGATGGGATTTTCAACTTCCTTTGAGTTGGTTCTCATAAAACTAGGGGGTTGGTGCCTTCTTCTAGTTGGAGATGGATATTCTAGGGAGTTGGAGCTTCCTTCATATTGGAGCCTGTAAACTAGGGGGTTGGAGGCTCCTTCTAGTTGGAGCTAGAGAATCTAGGGAGTTGTATCTTCCTTCAGGTTCGAGCCTATAAATTTGGGGGTTGGAGAATCCTTCTAGTTGGTGTTGGAGAGTTTTGGAAGTTGGTGTTTCCTATGACTGTTATCTTATGATATATAAGAAATATTTCCATGGTTTTCTTCTATTTGGGTTTCCACGTAAAATTCTTGTGTAATGTGTATTTGTGGTTACATGTTGATGATATCTTGAATGTAATTATAAATGATAAATTGTTGATAACTTTATGTTTAAATGTTGTGGTTAAAAGTTTTAAAAAGTGCCTAACCTCGATTTACCCCCCCCCTCTTAGTATTAGTGAATATTCGAACAAGGCTACCTGTCTAAGACAACATATTGTTATCTTTTAATTTATATCATGCAATGATTTCCTCATTTCTTTGATCCTCTATGTTTTCCCAACCACTTGTGTTTTCTCTTTCATGGACTTTTCCTATGTTTTCTCTCTATGACCCTTTTCCTCTTTTTGTTGATTTCAAAAACTCTCGTCTTTGTATTTACACAACTTTGCCATTGTAAGGTAATTTTTCTTACAGATTGTCCCATGACAGGGTTGTCTGTGTTTTCGATTGTTGAACGTTATTTGTGTATAGAGACTAATTCCACTGAACCATCCAAGCTAAGATTCCATTGCTAGAAGCTGCAAGCTTGATTAAACAGGAATAGATATACCCATAGATAGATTGTGAAACAATGTTTGATGTGAATTGAACCAAGAAAAAAAAAAAAAGAGAATGAGATCGTGCATTAAACAATGTTGGATTACAAAGAAAAGGATGTGAATCTTCTACGAAGTACTAGTGGCGAGGTTAAACTTCTCTCTTATTGCTGACATATTTTTGGAGAGATTTTCTTAATTATGTAGATAGGCTTATGTAGATGGCGTGACTCTTTTACTATCTCTTGGACTCATTGTTGTACTGTCCTAGCTCTTTTATTGGTTTGGATCTTGTACAAGTTCTTGTATTGACTCTTGTCCTACCCTTTTACTAGTATCACTCTTGTATATGCTCTTATACTTGGTCTTGTTCTACCTAGTATACCTTCATACTTGTATACAGGCTCCTATACTTGGTCTTGTGCTACATAGTCTAACTCCATACTTTTATAGGAATAGGCATGAAAGAAGACCACATCCAAATAATGGGATATGGGGCCACTATATGGCCCGTTATTCCAATAATTCTTTCTTGCTATTCTGACAAAAATCTAGTGGGAATTTTTAGTTCCATGTGAAACTATCATTTCAAAAATTACAAACCATGTTCTTGAACTAATTTTGGAGCTCTGGATCTACCCAAATACTCAAAATTGCAATTTAAGCAATGCAAAATAACATTTAACAAGAGCGATTTGTGTGCCCTATTTCAAGCCCTATCTTACCAGTTTCAAGCTCTATTTAAGGCCTATTTTATTAATTGACTTAATGCATATTAAAGTTGGCCTAGTTTTAATAAATTCAGTCTTATCCTACAAGTTTTAAACCCTATTTCAAGATTTATCCTACCAATTTTAATCCCTATCATATCCTATTATTTGGACTTGAATGAGTTAATTCTGATTGCACCAAGAGTAGCTAGGTGCTCTACAACCAATGGGGAGATGTTGTCACTTAATGTCACATTACATGACAACATATAAAAATTAAACCAAAGTAGGTGACAACATCTAAAAATTAAACTATCCTAGATCCATCTTAAACTAGGAGCTATCAAACGCCAAGAGGTTGAGTGATCAGGGGATCAAATTTTGCTCAAATTTCAAAGTGTTCGGAATGCGATGAAAATAGTTCCATTGCGTTTGTCTCGTCTTCCTGATTCCAGCGGTATATTTACTTTGTCAAACGGACTCCGTATGGAGAAGATATCACGATCTGTTCGTCAAGACAAATAGGGAAAGAAAAATTGATGCTGACTGTACCAGTCCATACAGTCCATAGGGTCTGAAATGGAAGGACCGTACGACCATACAGTGGTGACGTGGAAAATGTTGGATGGTTGATAGATGGCGAGTTAGGAGCTGACACGTGTTCGTTTATGGGAAAATGGTATGAGGACACGTGGCCCAATCCATGGGCGCCACGTGTCACTCATTATTTGGTTTTTGGTTATATGTAAAATGTTATGGGAGTCTGTGGGGTTCGACCCCCGGACCTCCCCCACTATGCAAAGCTCTAACAAACCTCCGCTAACCAATGTGCCGCCGCATGGTTCTTGTTAACTATGTGATGGCAAATATATTTGTGTTTGTTTAAGGTTCAAAATGGAGGGGGGTCGGGCCGGGGCGTAGCCCCGACCCATGGATTATTATATAACATATGACCATTGTAATGAACCACATGCAAATTTGTATTATATACCATATATCCACATATACCATTGTGTATAAGGCACGCGGGTTATAACATAGCCCACGATTTTTGCATATTTCATATGCCCACGAATTGAGCGTGGAGGGAGTTACACGGTTGTGTAACCAATTAACCACTTATTTTCCAAGCGCGCGGTTATATGCGCCATACGCCTAGGTGTCGAGGCGGTTAGGGGCTGGCACACCCTTAACCGTTCTACAGTTTGTACCATTGGCACGGTTGTGCCCGGTGCTGGGTTTTCACACCATATAATGCGTGTGAGCCAGGTTCATTCAGAAAGGGTGCGTTTTGTAGATGCAGAGGCATCAAGCTTGAAGGAGGGACTTCCAGGAGGCATAACTTCTTCATTTTTCGACCGATTGAGGTGCCTAAAGAGCCCAGACAGGGGTTTTGGAACACTCTGAAGCCATTGGAGCAGTCGGTTTGTTAGTTTGAGCATTGTAAGACATGTTTTTGAGCACTTTTGAGCAATTAATAATAATGAACCATTGGAAGCTGGACCAGGAGATGTAGCCCATAAGAGGGGTGAACTCCTTTATCAAATTGTTGTGTTTATGTGCTTATGTTCAATGATTATGCTGTTGTCTATGTGTAATTTGCATAAATAATCCTTTAATTTATGTGTTGCAAACTGATCCTTTTGCTTTAAACACATAACATTCACTTGCAATAAATTTCAATTTTTTCAAGTCTTCTTCAATTTTAGGTCATTGAGAGCACAAGGATCCACACCTAGGTTAATTGGATGACTTATATCAACTAGATCCTTAGTTGTACCTTCCTCAAATATGTTTATTTCTTAAAGAAACTAACTTATAGAACTCTAGTCCTTTCTTTCAAACTACCCTCTCTGAATCAATAAAACAATAAACCAAACCTCTAATTATGATTCCCAATCACACCTCAGAATGTCTTTATATTTTCTTGGGTGTGACAGACTTTAGATGACAAAATAAATTTGTCATCGTGATATTTAATTAACAATTTCAACGTGAGAAAATGAAAAAGAAAATTTGAAGCGTGATAGCAAGAAAGTTGCAGTGTCAGGCTTAATCGAAAGAGATTTTCCATATCCATGAAATTCTTATCTAATGTATTGGGGACCACACCTCAAAATGTCTTTTAATTTTGTTGAGTGGAAGGAAACTTTTGTGATATTTAATTCCAAAGAATAATTACGTACATGATGCTTAGTATAAACACTATATCCTAAGGTATATATAAAGGTAGTTATAGACTTAGGCTTAGAGTGAGTCAAACGACGAACGTGTCATACAAAACTTTGTTAGATAAAAATTATATATTTTGAAAGTTAATTCAATTTCATACATTTCCTCTTCATACACCATACTAAAGTTAGTTGTGAATGTACTTGGACTAATACCTATCAATCACTAGATTGTTGTTTTCTCATATATGCATTGATAGTAATGTCTCTTGAAAAACATTATTAGGTTTCACTCACACAACATGCTTAAATAACAACTCCATATCTTCTTTCGACATAATCTTTAAATCTTTTCCCAAAAATTCCATGTTGGAATCCTTCCCCTTGATAATTTTCTCATAAAGTTACCATATATAAGAAATAATTTCTTTCTCATTTATCTCTCTTGCATGAAAGGGTTGTGTATGATATATAACTTGATCATTGAACAACTTGTTATGACCCATGAATTGTAATGTAATAACACTACAACAAAACAGGCCATTAGCGCCTAGTTTAGTGTCAGATTTTAATGCATTTGTGGGCATGAATTGGGCCAATGGGATGGCACAAAACCTGACACTAAATGACATGTTCACCTGGGCATCGGATTTAGCTCCCAGTTTAGCTCCCTCTTTAGTGCCAGGTTTTGCTCCCTCTTTAACGCCTAGTTTTGCTCCCTTTTTAGTGCCCAGTTTTTCTCCTTATTTAGCGCCTAATTTTTCTCCCGATTTAGCGCCTAAACTAAGATATAGCTCTCTAATTAACACCCAAAATAGCTCCTTGTTTAGCTCCTATTTTAGCACCTAATTTATCTCCAGGTGTGGCACCTAATTTATCTCCTGGTTTATCTCTTGGTTTAGCGCCTAGTTTAGCTCCAGATGTAGCTCCTAGTTTAGCTGTTGGGTTAGGAACTAGTTTAGCTCATGGTTTAGCTCCTAGTTTAGTGCCTATTTTAGCTCCACATGTGGTGCCTAATTTATCTCATGGTTTAGTGCCTATTTTAGCTCTAGGTGTGGCGCCTAATTTATCTCCTGGTTTAGCTCCTGGTTTAGCGCCTAGTTTAGATCCAGTATGATATCTCCCATGTTGAAATCTCCAATGTTGGCATTCAACCTAAACTCCCTACTTGTTCTTCTCCTTATATGTAGGTGGTTGACTTTTTATGTTCTAACTTTCCTTCCGTATCTACACTACATCTTTCTAGCATATTTTGCAATACTTTGAGAGAGGATGGATCATTTAGTAATTTTACGCATGATTGAAAAAAACCTTCGATTGTACTTACTTGTCCCAGGGGCTGCATTTCTTTGGTATGATCAAATGATGGAGGAATATTGTACTCTAGTACTTCCTTATTATGATGTGCGATTGAGGTTGACGTTGTGTCAGGCTTCAGAAATTCTTGTCTCGCTTGCTTAAATATATCCTTCTCATTTTGCATGTCAAATTGCTTCCTTGATTCGACATTCTTCTTCACCCAATGATGTTGTAATGGCTCTTTTCGTACTACGTCGTTCCATGTTTTAGGTCCTCCATGCGTAACTGTGTTGATGTTTCTTCCTTCATCCCTCACTTCTGCTAAAATCCATTAAACATTCTGATTGTTTTGATTCCTCTTTTCTAGTATCTTCCCTAATAACATAGGACATTCTTCCGTGTCATGATCCGATGCACGACAACACATACAAGTCGCTAGTGGAAGTGGACATTCTCTGGCATAGTGTCCTGGTTATTGATATTTGTGACTTACCACTAGTCCTCTACCTCTTTCAAAGCCTCCTCTTTCTCTTTCTCCGCCTCTGCAGCTAGCTCGATCCCAACATGGCGTGTTATACTGAACATAACTATCCTCTAACCCAGAAATGAATTACAGTCAGGTTGGTGGGTGGGAAGACCTCCTTAAGAGTTAATGAGGGATGGGTTGTGTAAGAACTCATCCATAAGGCTTCCAAGCTTGACCGTTGACTGGGAATTCGGGCCACACGTGACCCTGGTGAAAGAGGCGAGAAGGGAAGGTGTTGTGGGTAGAGGGAAGAAAACGCTTGCAAAGAGTGCAGAGACGGGAAGTGAGTATCGGGGATTCAAGGAAGAATGGAAAAAATAAGCATTTTGGATACAGGAAATGGTAGAGAAGGTTATGATACAAGCTGATAAACGAGGCTAGTCCTCCTTACTTGGTATCATATAAACCATTGCCAGGATCCTGCAGGAAGAGGAGAGTAACCTCTGTCCCTATTGTGGCTGAGAGACAAGAAAAGGATGTCTTGTAGAGCATCGTGGTCTAGCTTGGGGGTGGCTAGTGGTAAATTCGTTTGGAGTGACTAAGCCTATGGTTGGGTGGAAACAGGCACCCCTTCCAGTAGTCGCTTCACATTGTCTGATTTTGATAAGTCTTTTCTCGCTCAATTGTTGAGTTAGAATGATGAATGATTTCTCAGTTTATATATATATATATATATATATATATATATATATATATGCATGTATGACCATCTTTGTGTGAAATGGATATGTTATGCGTATGATTCCATCTCCTTGGGAACTCATACTTCCCATTGATAAACTGTATGCCCAGTTTCACTCCAGAGGGCTTCCTGAGCATAAGTCGTAAAATGGTCGAGATAGGAAATATCGTATAGACCTGAAACCAACGGTATGAAGAGAATACTCTCCCCTATCCCTGTGCCGTGTAAATTTCCAGACCCAAATCCCTAACCCATTCGGGGTGAGAACTCAGGAAAATAGTGATAGGAAAATACTGAAAGGGAAAGTTTTTCCTTTTTCGAAGGACTGACGGACGAGATTCGTCCAGAAGGAGCCAAGGGATGTCATGGTTATTGGGTATGGGAAAGAGCATGGGATTTAACCCCTTATAACCCTCGGATCCATGAGTTCCAAGTTCGTGTAACGAGAAGGTCACGGGTTGGGGCGACCAAAACCTCCGAAAACCAAAGTCGGGAAGTAACCTCAACCATTGTATCTATGAGTTCGGAGTTCACGCACAGGGAGAGGACATATATTGTTCATCGGATCTATGTGAAGAGGACCATAGCAGTGAGATCCACAGGAAAGTGGATGAGGTATAAGCCTTTGAAAGTGTAGAGGAGAGTGGACTTTTGCGAAGTCCTGAAGTTTCGAAGTTAATCAGAATCGTCCATCATCAAAGGACAGGTGGCAGTAGATCTGGGAGTTTGAGGATTCAGACCTCGAATGATTTGTAAGGAGCAGACGAGAATACCCAAGGATCTGGGAGCTGCAACAATCCTAGCCATCTGCTGTGAAGGGACACATGGTGAGAGATCGACATTTCGCTGAATTGCAACTCAGGAAGTGAGAGATAGGAATCATGGCGATTTGATTGCATCCATTGATCGTAGAGAGGACGTGGACCATTGATTTTCCAAGGATATATCAGGGATTGAGAGAAGGAAGGTGATTGGCCCTCCATCTTCACTAAACGTGAAGTCTCGATTAATGAAGAGTTGATCTAAGTTGTTGGGTCGCAAGAGATTGTGGACCATTGATCTGACATCAGGAGTTCAGATTTCAGGATTCCAAAGAAAGGAGATGGAATAATTTCCACCTTCACGATACACGAAGTCTCGAACCGCTTGAGGGTTGGGCCCCAAGTCATAACGAGGGGTCATATGGATGGAGGTAAAGGAACATAGCTAGCATTGGGATAGGCTCTTAGTTCAGGAGTTCGGGATTCGGGTGAGTCAAGGTTGGCTCGAATGTGAATACCCGACGACAGGAGTCATGAAGTGCCTTTTAGTGAGGCTTGTGGTAACGGGTAGTGGTCACATGGAGGGGGGGGCTTGTGCTTGGTGCTTTTTCGGGTGGGAGAACAAAAAAAAAAAATTATAGGCTTTACACTATAGAAGCTCCTTTATAAGGGTGGGTGTGTTACAAATTGGTATTAGAGCATGGTTAGAGCACTTGGTCTGTTTGGGCTCATAGATGAGTTGCGTAAAGACCACATTAAGTGGTTTAAAGGGTGATATCCTACCTTACTCCCTTCCTAAAAAGTCTGGTTAAGCCCTTAGTATAGAAAATAAGGACATCTTACTGTTGTGTGTGTATGTATTTAAGAAATGTGAATTATGTGTTAGTTATGAACTAATATAATGTTATCTAACAACAAGTGTTTTGTCTTCATTCAAGCGGTCGATCAACCGCAGGAAACTAAAATCATATAGAATGGTGACGCACCACGAAGTGGGGGATGGCTCCCATAATAGATATGAAGAGTCTGATGAGAGGAGGGCGGTAGAGACCCCTTTGGACCTGGCTGAGACTGTGAGGAGTCTTGTGACTGAATTACAGAGCTGCAAGGCTGACAACAAGAGATTGATAAAAGAGTAAGAGAAGAAAATGGAAATTAATGCAGTCTTTCTATAGAGTTTATCCAACATACAAAGACAACTGTAGCATGGATGTGACACCAGTCATGTGGATCGATGACAGACAAAGAGGAGTCGAATTCCACCCGAGATACAAAAACATGGCCCTTTAAGTGGTCGCACTAGGAGGAGTACCTCGAGAAAGGTCCAACCTGGAGACAGGGGAAAAGCGTTGGATGAATCCTCTGGAAAGGAAACTGGTGACTCAAAGGGATCTACTAGTAGTAGAATCAGTTCAAATTCTCAAAGAAAATGGAAGAAACAAAAGCATTCCAAAATTCATAATCTAAAAGAATTCAGGAAGTCCAAACCACCCTCTTTCAAAGGTGAGATTAAGAAGGGAGAGGAGGTAGAGACCTGGCTGCTTGGACTAAAAATGTATTTCAGAGTCCATGACTTCTCTGAAAACTTGAAGGCCTGAATATCCACTTTCAAACTGAATGGAAAGGCTTCCATTTGGTGGGAAGACCTTAAGAATGTGAAAGAGATTCATGAAGAGGACCTATATTGGGAACGTTTTGAGAAATACTTCAGGAAGAAGTATCTGTCGAAAAAATATCTCGACGAGAAGACTAAAGAGTTCTATGAACTCAAGCTGGGGAAACTCACCATAGAGGAATATGTCAGTAGATTCCTTGAGTTGTTGAGGTACGTACGCTACATAAAAGTGGAAAAGGAAAAGGTGCAACGATTTATCGGTGGGCTACCTAAGGACTATCATAATAGAATTGAGTTTGATGAGCCAAAGACCCTAGAAGACACTATCTGAAAGGCAAGATATTGTTATGAATATCTTGGGCTTCAAACAGAACCTCGTGAAGGCTGGAAGCAGAAAAATAGTTCGGGGTTCTAGAAAAAGGGGTTTAAACCCCCAAGATTTAAAAACTATCAGAAGGATTCAAGGATGAGATTTCTTTCCCAAAATGTATGCTAGCAGAATTTCCCCTCCCAGAGCGGAAATAAACCTTTTGGATCAATCCCAGGAAAGATGGATAACCCAAAGAAAGAACCCTTGAAATTTTGGGTTTGTGGAGAAGAACATCTACTGAGGGACTGTCCTCACAGACAATAGAACAGTAGGAGAATTTAAAATGTCCAAGAAGCCGCCATTGTCAATGAGGTGGCCAGGAGTATGGCATGAATTTATGCAGCCGTGGATAACAAACAAGACGAGCACCAAGCTTTAGTGGTGGATATGGAAGGTGTGATCGCCAACCATCTAGTATATATTTTAATTGACCTTGGTTCAAATTTGAGTTATGTGGCCCCTCGAGTTGTTGATAAGTGTAAATTACAGCCACATAAACATGCTAAGCCATGGTTGGTACAGTTAGCCACTAGCACCAAAAGAAAAATAGTGGAGGTCGTACCAGCTTTCCAATTCACTATGGATGGATTTCCCACCCAAGCTAACCTTAACATACTTCCCGTAGGATCATATGACCTGGTGATTGGTATGGACAAGCTAGATGCATATAAAACTAAGTTGTATTGTTATCACAAAACCTTAGAATGTGTAAATGAAGAAGGAAGAAAGATAAACCTCCAAGGGATTGAGAAGCATGTCTCAGTGAGACGAATATCAACCCTTCAAATGAAAAAGTATTGCAGAAAGGGGTGTCCTCTATATCCAATACAGGTGTTGGGATATGTTCAGGATGACAGGCCAAGCCTAGAAGACCACCCCATACTAAGAGAGTATAGATATGTGTTTCCAGAAGAGGTATCAGGTATACCTCCAAGAAGGGACATTGACTTCTCAATAGAACTTGCACCTGGAGCGGTACTAATATCTAGGACCCCCTATAGGATGATTACACCCGAGATAGTTGAAATCAAACTACAGCTAAAGGAAATGATGGACAAAAGCTACATCTGGCCTAGCGTGTCTCCATAGGGAGCACCAGTCTTGTTTGTGAAGAAGAAAGATGGTACATTCCGATTGTGCATAGATTATAGGAAACTCAATAAGGTAACCATAAAGAACAAATACCCCTTACCCAGAATCGATGACTTGTTCTAACAATTGGGGGTGCTACCATTTTCTCAAATATTGACTTGAGATATGGATACCATCAAGTCGAAATCAAGGATGAAGACATAACCAAAACCACATTCAGGACAAGATATGGTCACTACGAATTTGTGGTAGTACCATTTGGATTAACCAATGCCACTGACACCTTTATGTGCTTGATGAACAATGTACTTAGCAAATTCCTAGACAAGTTTGTATTGGTTTTTATTGATGATATCTTTTCTACTCCAAGAATAGAGAGGAACATGAGGAACATCTTGGACTTGTACCTCAAGTGCTAAGAGATCAGCATCAACTCTACGCCAAATTTAGCAAGTGTGCCTTTTTCCATAATCAAATACATTACTTGGGCCATCTCATTTCTGAAGAAGGGGTAGCAGTAGACCCTGACAAGATCAGATCCATCATGGAATGGCCTACCCCAAAGGATGTTTTGGATATCAGATCCTTTATGGGTTTAGCAGGATAATATAGGAGGCTTATAAAAGGGTTTTCCAAGATTGGTTGTCCAATCACTGCCCTCCAAAGGAAGGGGGTTAAATTCATTTGGACACCAGAATGTGAAGAAATTTTTCAGTCACTAAAATAAATTATGACCCATGCGCTCGTCTTGAAGATCGCTGATGCCGATAAGGACTTCCTCATGTGCACAGATGCCTGCAAGGAAGGACTCAGAGGAGTCCTTATGCAAGATGGAAGTGTAGTTTGCTATGAATCTCAAAAATTGAATGAACATGAAGTCAACTATGTGACCCATGACCTAGATTTGGCCGCCATAGTGCACGCTTTAAAAATGTGGAGGCATTACCTCCTGGGTAGGAAATTTGTACTTATGACAGACCACTGTGGATTGCAACACCTGTTTGACCAACCAAAACTCAATGCTAGACAAGATAGGTGGATGTCCCTCCTTAGCGACTTTTATTTCGAAATCAAACATATCAGATAAAAGGAAAATAAGGTGGTCAATGCCCTTAGCAGAAGTATGAAAACAATTCACCTAGTAGCGGTGGGAACTTGCGAGATGAATGTCAGGGAAAGAGTCAGGAATGCATAAGAAACAGACGCATTCTTCTAGACTATGACCTCGTACCTATAGCAAGAACCTGCAGGACTAAAGTATGAAGGCTACCAGATTCTAGATGGAGGTCTGTTGACTTACCAAAACATGATATATATTCCAAGGTTTGATGTCTTGAAGAGGTTCATAATGGATGAATTGCACAAGAGAACATACACCAACCATCTGGGTTATCAGAGAATGTTCAGGGCCACTAGGAAACAATTCTATTAGCCTGGATTGAAGAAAGACATAGCTGAGTATTTAGCTAAATGTCTAGAGTGCCAGCAAGTTAAAGCAGAACACCAACAACCAGTAGGATTATTACAGCCTCTACCAGTCCCAGAATGGAAATGGGAGACCATATCCATGGATTTCATCATCGGATTACCAATATTGGCCAGGCAGAATGACGCCATCATAGTAGTAGTGGATAAATTGAGCAAGTCCGCTCATTTTATTCCCATCAAATTGATTTTCAAAGAAATAGATATTGCCAACATATTCATGAAGGATATATTCAGACTACATGGAATGCCTAAGGAGATTGTGACTGACAGAGACACAAAATTTACTTCAAACTTTTGGAAATCCGTGATGGTTGGCCTGGAGACCAAATTATTGTTTATCACAGCTTATCATCCTCAAGCCGATGGACTGATGGAAAGAGTGAACCAAATACTAGAAGAAATGCTAAGGATGCATTTAATGCATCAACCTAAAAAGTGGGAATATTACCTACCACTGATGGAATTTGCCTACAACAACAGCTACCAAGAATCACTAAAGATGATCCCTTTTGAAGCCCTCTATGGTAGGTTGTGAAACACTCTAGTTAGTTGGAGTAATCCCATGAACATAATTACGATTGGACTCGACTTGTTGAAATAAATGGAACAACAAGTGATTTAGATAAAGCAAAATCTGAAAATCACTCAGAATAGATAGAAAATTTATGCCGACAGAAAGAGAACCCCTAGAGAATTCAAGACAAGAGACCACATCTATCTCAGAGTTAGGCCTAGGAATATTTACTTGAGGATGGGATCTTGTGCCAAGTTGGCACCTCGGTATTTTGGACCTTTTGAAGCTCTAGATAGAGCGGGACCTGTAGCCTATAGGCTATCACTTCCTCCCACAGTAAAAGTACAAAATGTTTTCCATGTTTCATTGTTGAAGAAATATGTACATGATTCTAATCATATAATTGACTGGTTTGTGATACGGGTGGAACTGGAGGGAGAATTCCTGCCAGAACCTCAATGCATACTAGACAAGAAGGAAACCCCACTCAAGAACCGAAACATTGCACATGTCAAGGTGCAGTGGAAACACTTTGGCCCAGATGAGGCCACATGGGAAATGGAGGATTCCATGGGACAGGAATACCCATTTTTGTTCACTTATGTATATACAAAACATGTTAATCGATAGAAAATCAAAGATGATGTTCCTTTAAGTAGGAGGAAATTGTGACACCCTGTTTCCCCCAGTTTGTAAATATAACTATAAATGGCCAAAAGACTATGGAAAACTGTTTATGTGTGAATATTGATTCAATGGACCTTTGTTTGAAAGGTAGATGAATGTGAACCTAATTATTTACTAAGAAAATGGACAAGTGTTGCATGACTAATGGAAGGGGAGTGTACTTAGAAAGACCATGAATTCTATCAAAGAGATGGTGAAGGGGACCATGAATAGTTGTGTTAAAATTCACCAAACCAATACATTACTGAATTTAATTGCTCAGGACCATAAATTTCCTCTAACCCAGAAATTAATTACAGTCAGGGTGGTGGGTGGGAAGACCTCCTCAAGAGTTAATGAGGGATGGGGTGTGTAAGCACTCATATGTAAGGCTTCTAGACTTGATGTCGCAGACCCCTAAATCCTCAGGTCCAAGGTCTACACAAGATCATTCTAATCTGCCCTTGAGTCTAATTTACTCTTTGATTTCCCCTCAGGGAAGATCCCATACACTCACGGTGTATCCACGGGTCCTTATGAATTGGGCCTGTGTGTACAAACACCAGGTGCCAACCTAAATCCCCTTAATCACAATAGCATCGTTCCCTTTACTAAAACAGGGCTTCAGGTTTTGCGATTTCATGACCCTTGTTGTCGAGGGTTCCTATCTCTACAACTTCCGAAACCCGAATTGCCGAACTCCGATGCACTCAACAAACGTTGGATTCCCAACAGGATTCTCACTTCATCGGGGTTTCAGACTTCGTGACTTCGTGAACCCAGATGAAAGGTTCCCATTCCTTCAACCTCCGAACCCCGAAACAGACAACAAGGTTTGACTCCATCGATTTACGAAGACACGCCACCTGTCACCCTTGCGGTCCCCACCTGATAGATGTGCGATGCATTCACACGAGCTCTCGACTTTCCCCACTTCGAAACTATGACAGTTGAAACTGACTCCTCTCAAACCCCGAGCTCCCGATGTGCCAAAATCTCGAATTCCACGTCGATTCCTATTGCAACTCACGACTTTGGGACTTTCATTCCACTGCGCTCAACTCCTAGTCGTCAGGATCCCCGAAATGATGAAATGATCTGACGGCTTGTGAAAAGAACGATCAACGGTGCACGTTGATTCTTACCTCCCGAAGTATGGATTCATCCAATACTTATCCTTCTTGCAGCTTCACTGGAATCCCACGGTCCTTGCGGTTTCGTGAATTCTCCACAGAGAATTCTGACCGCTCGTTGCTCCTGGACAACTTCCATGAAATGAACTAGTGTTCTTCTATGGGAACTTAACTTCTGCTAGATGACTTCGAACCTCGTCTCCCTTTGAAGTAGTTCAACCTTCATCCTCCTTTGAAATGCTCAAAGGCGTTAAATCTCCTGAGCTTTCTCCAGCAACTTCAAGCCTCGAAAGAACTCCTGCACACACTCCTTGCAGCAACCTTTCGAATACTTTTTGGTATTCGACCTCTCGAATCTGTGCACTCTCTGCAACAACAGTCCTCAAAACCCTTCCCTTAGTTGAAAAATCCTAAGATTTCAACCACCCTGCGCACACCTTGCATGGCTTTTGTGCCTCACTTGCACTTCTATTGAAATGAGAACAATGATATCCCTCCTGAGCTTTCAGAGATAAACTCTGAACCTTCGTCAACGCACTCCTTGTGGACGTTTCACTGCACTCCTTGCAGGAACTTTTCTCACTCAAGATGAGAAACAATTGAAACTCATTCTCTCTCTCTCAAACTTCAAACATTCAACATGAAATCATACATACACACAGTATTCAAGCAAATGCATAACTAGAGTGAATAAACAACTGTAAGTATACCATTCACCATGTAGAGACAGAAAACATCATACCAACATGAAATCTGATTCAAAGGTTCATATATTAATTCAAAGCTCCTATACATGGACTTATTCTCTACAAATCTCTCTTTTTTCTTCTCTATTCTAATGTGTTAATGATAATGTTACAATAATACAAGAATGAGGGTGTCTATATCCGTTTTCCCTCCTACTCTCTAAACTGTCTAATCTTATTAATTCAAACCGACCTACTTTCATTAACTGGCTTAAATGCCTTAATACAAAATACAGACAGGAGGATTTCCCTAGGTTTGTTTACAATCTCCAAAGTATAAATGCGAGTACATTCCTCTTAACTATTACATTAATGAATTTGTTTCAAAATTCAAAACGGGTCTTTATGAAAACGTGCTCTTTTCTTCCTCCACGCATCCAACTATTTCTTTGGCTTAGTCACGCGCTTTGGGCTTTGTACGATTCTCCTGCATCATACTCCCTCGCTTGAAAATTTTCATGAACTCTTGTTCATGAGATCTTGCATGGTCTGTCCATGCTTCTGAATTTCTGCTTCATCTTCCCAGCTGGCATCTTCAACTGAATGTCCCTTCCATTTGACCAAGTATTCAAAATACTCTTTCCTCCTGGTCTTCTTTCTAATCCGCTTGTCAATTATGCTTTCCATCTGTGGATTTTCAGCTACATGCATTTGTTTAGTACATTGAACCTCTATCGGTTCATCCTCTGCTCCTGCTTCTCCATCTCTATAAGGGTACAAATCCGCAATGTTGAATATCGGTGAAATTCTGATCCCATCGGGTAATTCAATCTCATATGTGTTTGCCCCAAATTTCTTCAATACCTTGCATGGCCCAATCTTTTTTATTTTCAATTTGTTATATGTTCCCCTTGGGAACCTTTCCTTCCTCAGATGTGCAAGAATCAGATCACCAACTTGAAATTGAATTTATCGCCTGTGTTGATTTGCTCTACGCTTGTATTCTTGGTTTGAACTCTACAATCGCTCCTTGACTTGGCTGTGAAGCTCCTTCATTGCTTCTGGAAAATTCTCTGCACTAACACTCCTGAGTTATTTTTGTTCCGAATTTCTCAATTCCATATACAATTTGGAATGGACTCTGCCTTGTGCTTCTATTGATCGAATCATTGTAAGCAAATTCCACCTGTGGCAGAATGTGATCCCACTAACTGTGTTGTTCAGTCACTGACCGTGTTGTGGTCTCACCTCTTTATCCTTAATTGGCAACAACATGTGAGTTCTCCCATTCTTCTCCAGGGTGTATGTGTTCTTCCTCCCATCATGAA
>ML777301.1:725340-736910 GCA_009831015.1 Picea engelmannii | reverse complement strand
ATCCATGGGAATGGCATCACACAATATTTCATCCTTATATCCCCCTATTTTAAATTCAACTAAACATTGTTTAGTGACATTTCCCTGATGTCCTTTTTGTAGCCATGAAACTTTGTATGGGTTTGGATGTACAATAGTCTCTAGCTCCAGCTTTTCTACCATCTCTGTAGAAACGATATTGTCTGTGCTACCACTGTCCACTATGACTTTGCATACCCTATCTTTGGTTTTGCAAGCAGTCCAAAACAGACTGTTTCTTTGGGATGGGTTCGTTGCCTCCTTCTTTGGCTTCAAGATATTTTCCTCATCATCAAGTATCTTCTACCCTCAACATCTTCTGCATCAACATTTCATCTTTGTGCTTCGACAATGTGAGTTTCACCACCTTCTTTATTTCTGTCTGGACATTCATAAGATTTATGTCTATTTTTCCCACAGAAAAAACATTTCACTTCACCTCCTTGGCCTCTTCCTCTTCCTCTAGCTCGAGGAAAAGTATTTCTATCAACATATTGCCCTCTCTATGAGCTTCCTCCTCTCTCATGCTGAGTTTGAGGTTTCTTCCCCTCTTCTTGAGGTCTCTGAGTTCTGTCACGGGCAACTGCTTTGCCTCTAGCCTGATTTCTTCCTCGGCCTCTTTGACCTTGCTTTTGGCTCAGCTTCTCTTCAGCTTTCAGAGCCATCTGATAAGCATCTTCTACTATCTGAATGATCATCATGCTCATCTCATCTTGGATGTCATATCTCAGACCATTCATGTACCTGGAAACCTTTCCATCATCGCTCTCCTGATGACCCGCTCTGATGTTTAGCTTGTAGAATTCTTTAGTGTACTCCTTCACTGACATCAGCTTCTATCTCAAATTATGCATCCCTCAAAGCAGAGTAATTTGATAATCCTTAGGGATGAATTTGGCTTTCATTTTCACAACCAGTCTATCCCAACTTTTGATTTTCTTCTTGCCTTTGCAACGTCTGTCAGCCTGCAGTTCATCCCACCATAATGTTGCATGCCCTTTAAGCCTTGTAACAACATGTTTGACTTTGCTATCTTCCTCGACATCCTCATAGTCAAAGTATTTATCCAGAGCTCTAATCCAGTCTAGAAGCTCTTCAACATCTAGGTTTCCATCATACATGGCAATTTCCATTTTTCCCTGGCACCTATGCTTGCGACAACCCTGAATAGGCGTTCGTCTACAACATCTTCGACTATGAATTCTTCTCCATGTCCAGCTTCATTTTCACTGTCAACCTCATTGATATCCCTAGTGTCGACTGTGCACCTCTGTGTTGTCTCCATGGCATCAAGCCTGGCATGTAATTCGCGCATTTCCCTTTCCACTGTTGGATCAAGCATTGGTATATCTCTTCCTCTCAGTGGCATGGCTGAGAAATGTTCCTCTTTTCTTTGCTACAGAAAGAAAAGAAATTTTCTAGGCTCCGATACCAAACTTGTTGTAGAACCCTAAACCCTCAGGTCCAAGGTCCGCACAGGATTGTTCTAATCTTCTCTTGAGTCTAATTTACTCTTTGATTTCCCCTCAGGGAAGATCCCATACACTCACGGTGTATCCACGGGTCCTTATGAATTGGGCCTGTGTGAACAAACACCGGGCGCCAACCCAAATCTCCTTAATCAAAGTAGATTCATTCCCTTTACTAAACTGGGGCTTTAGGTTTCGCGATTTCGTGATCTTGAGGGTTCCTATCTCTACAACTTCTGAAACCCGAATTGTCAAACTCCGATGCACTCAACAAAGGTTGGATTCCCAATGGGCTTCTCACTTCATCAGTGTTTCGGACTTCATGATTTTGTGAACCTAGATGTAAGGGTCCCAGTAATTCAACCTACGAACCCTGAAATAGTCAACAAGGTTTGACTCCATCGATTTACGAAGACACGCCACCTGTCACCCTTGCGATCCCCACCTAATAGATGTGCCAGGAATTCACACGAGCTCTTAGATCTCACCACTTCGCAACTCTGGTAGTTGAAACTGACTCCTCTCAAGCCCTGAGCTCCCAAAGTGCCGAAATCCTGAATTCCACGTCGATTCCTATCGCAACTCGCAACTTCGGGACTTTCATTCCGTGTGCTCAACTCCTAGTCGTCAGGATCCCCAAAATGATGAAATGATTTGACGACTTGTGCAAATCATGATCAACATGGATCTTACCTCCCTAAGGATGGATTCATCCAAAACTTATCCTTCTTGCATCTTCACTGGAATCCCACGGTCCTAGCGGTTTCGTGAATTCTCCACGGAGAATTCCGACCGCTTGTGGCTCCTGGACAACTTCCACAAAATGAACCAGTGTTCTTCTATGGGAACTTAAATTCTACTGGATGACTTCGACCCTTGTCTCCCTTTGAAGTAGTTCAACCTTCGTCCTCCTTTGAAATTTTCAAAGGTGTTAACTCTCCTAAGATTTCTCCAACAACTTCAAGCCTCGAAAGAACTCCTGCACGCACTCCTTGTGGAAACCTTTCGAATACTTCTGGGTATCAACCTCTAAACTTTGTACACTCTTTGCAACAATAGTACTCAAAACCCTTCCCTTAGTTGATAAGTCCTAAGCTTTCAACCAGCTTGCGCACACCTTGCACGGCTTCTGTGCCTCACTTGCACTTCTGTTGAAATGAGAACAACAGTATCCCTCCTGAGCTTTCAAAGATAAACTCTGAACCTTCGTCAACGCACTCCTTGCAGACATTTCACTGCATTCCTTGCGGGAACTTTTATCACTCAGGATGAGAAACAATTGAAACTCATTCTCTCTCTCAGAATTCAAACATTCAACATGAAATCATGCATACACACATAATTCAAGCAAATGCATAACCAGAGAGAATAAACAACTGTAAGCATACCATTCACCATGTAAAGATAGAAAACATCATACCACCATGAAATCTGATTCAAGGCTTCACATATTAATTCAAAGCTCCTGTACATGAACTTCTTCTCTACAACTCTCTCTCTTTTCTTCTCTATGCTAATGTGTTAATGATAATGTTACAATGATACAAGAATGAGGGTGTCTATATCTGTTTTCCCTCCTACTCTCTAAACTATCTAATCTTATTAATTCAAATCTACCTACTTTCATTAACTGGCTTAAATGCCTTAATACAAAAGACAGACGAGAGGATTTCCCCAGGTCTATTTACAATCTCCAAAGTATAAATGTGAGTAAATTCCTCTTAACTATTACATTAATGACTTTGTTTCAAAATTCAAAACGGGTCTTTATGAAAACATGCTCTTTTCTTCCTCCGTGCGTCCAACTATTTCTTTGGCTTAGTCGTGTGCTTTGGGATTTTCACGATGCTCCTGCATCACTTGACCGCTGACTAGGAATTTAGGCCACACGAGACCCTAATGAAAGAGGCAATAAGGGAAGGTGTAGTGGGCAGAGGGAAGAACATTCTTGCAAAGAGTGCAGAGATGGGAAGTGAATCTCGGAGATTCAAGGAAGAATGGAAAAACTAAACATTTTGGAAACATGAAATAGCAGAGAAGGTTATGATACAAGCTGATAACCAAGTCTAGTCCTCCTTGCTTGGTATCGTATAAACTATTGCTAGGATCCTGCGGGAAGAGGAGAGTAACCTCTGTCCCTATTGTGGCTAAGCGAGAATAAAAGTTTGTGTTGTAGAGAATCGTGGTCTAGCTCGGGGGTGGCTAGTGGTAAATCCGTTTGGAGTGATTAAGCTTATGGCTTGGTAGAAACATGAAAACCTTCTAGTAGTCGCTTCACATTGTCTGATTCTGATAAGTATTTTCTCGACCTTAATTGTTGAGTTAGAATGATGAATGATTTCTTGGATTTTACATATATATATATATATATATATATATATATATATGCATGTATGACCATCTATGTGTGAAATGACTATGTTATGTGTATGCTTCCATCTCCTTGGGAACTCATACTTCCAACTGATAAATTGTATGCCCAATTTCACTCCGAAGGGCTTCCTGGGCATAAGTCGTAAAATGGTCGAGATAGGAAATATCGTGTAGACCTGAAACCATCGATATGAAGAGAATACTCTCCCCTGACCTCGTACTATGTTAATTTCCAGACCCAAGTCCCTAACCCATTTGGGGTGAGAACTTAGAAAAATAGTGATAGGAAAATACTAAAAGGGAAAGGTTTTCCTTGTCCGAAGGATGGACAGATGAGATTCATCCTGAAGGAGCCAAGGGTTGTCATGGTTGTTGGCTATGGGAAAGAGCACGCGATTTAACCCCTTCTAGCCCTTGGATCCACGAGTTCTATGTTCGCGTATCGGGAAGGTCATGGGTTGGTATGAACAAAACCTTTGAAACCCGAAGTTGTGAAGTAACCTCAACCATTGTATCTTTGAACTCGAAGTTCACGCACAGGGAGAGGACAGATCCTGTTCGTTGGATCTATGCGAGGAGGACCATAGATGTGAGATCTAAGTAAAGTGCATGAGGTCTAACCCTTTGAAAGTGCACAGGAGAGTGGACTTTCACAAAGTACTGAATATTCAAAGTTAATCGGAATCGCCCATCATCAGAGGACAGGTGGTAGAAGATCTAAGAGTTTGAGGATTCATACCTCGGAATATTTGTAAGGAGAAGAGGCGAATACCCGGGGAGCTGGGAGCCGCAACAATCCTAGCCATCTACCGTGAAGGGACACGTGGCAAGAGATCGATATTTTTCTGACTCGCAACTTGGTAAGTCAAAGATAGGATAATATAGGAGGTTTATTAAAGGGTTTTCCAAGATTGGTTGTCCAATCACTGACCTCCAAAGGAAGGGGGTTAAATTCATTTGGATACCGGAATGTGAAGAAATTTTTTAATCACTAAAGCACCTTCTGACCTATGCTCCCATGTTGAAGATCATCGATCCCGATAAGGACTTCCTCATGTACACATATGCCTTCAAGGAAGGACTCAGAGGAGTCCTTATGAAAGAAGGAAGCGTAGTTTTCTATGAATCTCAAAAATTGAATGAACATGAAGTCAACTATGTGACCCATGATCTAGATTTGGATGCTATAGTGCATGCTTTGAAAATGTGGAGGCATTACCTCCTGAGTAGGAAATTTGTACTTATGACAGACCATTGTGGATTGCAGCACCTGTTTGACCAACCAAAACTCAATGCTAGAAAAGATAGGTGGATGGCCCTCCTTAACGAGTTTGATTTCAAAATCAAACATATCATAGGAAAGGAAAATAAGGTGGTCGATGCCCTAAGCAGAAGTATGAAAACAATTCACCTGGCAGCAGTGGGAACTTGCGAGATGAATGTCAGGGAAAGAGTCAGGAATGCACAAGAAACAAACACATTCTTCCAGACCCTGACCTCATACCTACAACAATAACCTACAGGGATAAAGTATGCAGGCTACCAGATGCTAGATGGAGGTCTACTGACTTACTGAAACATGATATATATTCCAAGTTGTGATGTCTTGAAGAGGTTCATAATGGATGAATTGCACAAGAGAACATACGCCAACCATTCGGGCTATCAGAAGATGGTCAGGGCCACCAGGAAACAATTCTATTGGCATGGATTGAAGAAAGGCATAACTAAGTATTTAGCTAAATGTCTAGAGTGCCAACAAGTTAAATAAGAACACCATCACCCAATAGGATTATTACAACCTCTACCAATCCCAAAATGGAAATGGGAGACCATCTCCATGGATTTCATCATCGGATTACCAACATCGGCTAGGAAGAATGATGCCATCATGGTAGTAGTGGATAAATTGAGCAAGTCTGCTCATTTTATTCTCGTCAAATCGAATTGCAAGGAAATAGATATTGCCAACATATTCATGAAGGAGATATTCAGACAACATGGAATGCCTAAGGACATCGTGACTGACAAAGACACAAAATTTACTTCAAACTTTTGGAAATCCTTAATGGTTGTCCTGGAGACCAAATTATTGTTTAGCACAGCCTATCATCCTCAAACTGATGGATGGATGGAAAGAGTGAACCAAATACTAGAAGACAAGCTAAGGATGCATGTATTTCATCAACCTAAAAAGTGGGAAGATTACCTACCATTGATGGAATTTGCCTTCAACAACGGCTACCAAGAATCACTAAAGATGAGCCCTTTCAAAGCCCTCTATGGTAGGCTATGCAACACTCTAGTCAGTTGGAGTAATCCCGTAAGCAAAATCATGATTGGACCCGGCTTGTTGAAATAAATGGAACAACAAGTGATTCAGATAAAGCAAAATCTGAAAATCACTCAGAATAGATAGAAAATTTATGCCGACGGAAAGAGAACCCCAAAAGAATTCAAGACAAGAGACCATGTCTATCTCAGAGTTAGGCCTAGGAAGAGTTCCCTAAGGATGGGAGCTTGTGCCAAGTTGGCACCTCGGTATTGTGGACCTTTTGAAGTTCTAGATAGAGTGGGACCCGTAGCCTATAGGCTATCTCTTCCTCCCATAGTAAAATCACATAATGTTTTCCATGTTTCATTGCTAAATAAATATGTACATGATTCTAATCATATAATTGACTGGTCTATGATCCAGGTGGAACTCGAGGGAGAATTCCTGCCAGAACCTCAACACATATGAGACAAGAAGGAAACCCTACTCAGGAACTGAACCATTGCACAGGTCAAGGTGCAGTGGAAACACTTTGGCCTAGATGAGGCCACATGGGTAATGGAGGATGCCATGAGATAGGCATACCCATTTTTGTTCACTTCTGTACATACAGAACATGTTAATAGATAGAACATCGAGGATGATGTTCCTTTAAGGGGGAGGGAATTGTGACACCCTGTTTTCCCCAGTTTGTAAATATAACTATAAATGGCCAAAAGGCTATGGAAAACTTTATATGTGTGAATATTGATTCGATGCACCTTTGTTTGAAAGGTAGATCAATGTGAACCTAATTATTTACGAAGAAAATGGACAAGTGTTGTGTTAAAATTCACCAAACCAATACATTACTGAATTTAATTGCTCAGGACCAGAACTGTCCTCTGACCTAGAAATGAATTACAGTCAGGCTGGTGGGTGGGAAGACCTCCTCAAGAGTTAATGAGGGATGGGGTGTGTAAGCACTCATCCGTAAGGCTTCCAGACTTGACCGTTGACTAGGAATTCGGGCCAGACGCGACCTTGATCAAAGAGGCAAGAAGGGAAGGTGTGGTAGGCAGAGGGAAGAACATGCTTGCAAAAAGTGTAGAGACAGGAAGTGAATCTCGAGGATTCAAGGAAGAATAGAAGCTCTAATCATTTTGGAAACAGGAAATAGCAGAGAAGGTTATGATACAAGTTGATAAGCGAGGCTGGTCCTCCTTTCTTGGTATCATATAAACCATTACTAGGATCTTGTGGGAAGAGGAGAGTAACCTCTGTCCCTATTGTGGCTAAGAGAGAATAAAAGTTGGTGTTGCAGAGAATCGTGGTCTATCTCGGGGGTGGCTAGTGGTAAATCTGTTTGGAGTGATTAATCTTACGGCTTGGTGGAAACAAGAACCCCTTCCAGTAGTCTCTTCACATTGTCTGATTCTGATAAGTCTTCTCTCAACCTTAATTGTTGAGTTAGAATGATGAATTATTTATTGGTTTTTACATATATATATATATATGACCATCTATTTGTGAAATGACTATGTTATGCATATGCTTCCATATCCTTGGGAACTCATACTTCCCACTGATAAATTGTATGCCCAATTTCACTCCGGAGGGCTTCCCGGGCATAAGTCGTAAAATGGTCGAGATAGGAAATATCGTGTAGACCTGAAACCATTGCTATGAAGAGAATACTCTCCCTTGACTCCGTGCCATGTGAATTTCTAGACCCAAGTCCCTAACCCGTTGGGGGTGAGAACTTAGAAAAATAGTGATAGGAAAATACCGAAAGGGAAAGGTTTTCCTTGTCTGAAGGACAGACATATGAGATTCATCCTGAAGGAGCCAAGGGTTGTCATGCCCATTGGCTATGGGAAAGAGCACGGGAGTTAACCCCTTCTAGCCCTCGGATCCACGAGTTCTCAGTTCACATATCGAGAAGGTCATGGGTTGGTGAGAACAAAACCTCTGAAACCCGAAGTTGCGAAGTAACCTCAACCATTGTATCTTTGAACTTGAAGTTCACGCACATGGAGAGGATAGATCCCATTCATCGGATCTATGCACGAAGGACCATAGACGTGAGATCTAGAGGAAATTGCATGAGGTCTAACCCTTTGAAAGTGCATAGGAGAGTGGACTTTCACGATGTACCAAATTTTCGAAGTTAATCGGAACTGCCCATCGTCAGAGGACAGGTGGTAGCAGATCCGGGAGTTCAAGGATTCATACCTCGGAACATTTGTAAGAAGTAGAGGTGAATACCTGAGGAGTTAGGAGCTGCAACAATCCTAGCCATCTGCCGTGAAGGGACACGTGGCGAGATATCAATATTGAGAACTCATAAATCCGAGTTCACGATTTGATCACAACTGTCGATCAAAGAGAGGACGTGTACTGTTGATTGTCCAAGGATATATTGGGGATCAGGAGAAGGAGAGTGAGAGACCCTCCATCTTCAATAAACATGAATTCTCGATTCGCGAAGAGTCTATCTAAGCCGCTGGGTCGTGGAAGATTGTGGATTGTTGATCTGACATCGGGAGTTCGTATTTTTGGATTTCGAAGAAAGGATATGGACTAATTTCCACCTTCGTGATATGCGAAGTCCCAAAGTGCTTGAGGGTTGGGCCCAGAGTCATAACGAGGTGTCATATGGATGGAGGTTAAGGAACGGAGCTAGCGCTGGGCTAGGCTCTTAGTTTGGGAGTTCGGGAGTCGGGTGAGTCAAGGTTGGCTCGAATGTGAATACCCAACGACAGGAGTCACAAAGCACCTTTTATTTAGGATTGTGGTCATAGGTACTGGTCACATGCAGGGGGGGGCTTGCGCCTAGTGCTTGTTCACGTGGGAGAACAAAAACAAAAATTTAGAGGCTTTACACTATATAAGCTCCTTCAGAAGGGTGCGTGTGTTACAAATATCTTAATAGAAGTATACAACGATCTAATGTATCTTCCCTGAGGCCCGCGTAGAAACTCTTTCTATGTTGTGCTATATGACTTCGCGGTATCTACTACAAATTATGTTATAAAGCCTGCTACAATGTCCTCTAGCCAAAAATCTACTGCGTGGGTGGATTTGTTATTCACCTGCTATAAATGCGCGATCTGAACTGAGGTCCACTCTAACTATTGGATGCTATTTGTTGTGTGGTTATCCTTCAACCTCAATATCCACTCATGGAATAAGTGTGGAAAATCAAAGAAAAATACTTCATGCAGATCAGTAAACACATACTTCTCAAGATATTTGTGTGATGTTACTCTAGGGTTTCTGTTATCTTTCTGTGCAAACTCTAGCTCCTTTGTCTTCATCTAGCTTTCAATCTCTTCTTTTGTGGGATTCCACGGTCTTAACATCCCCTTCTAGCGGTGCATTCTCTCACCTTCTTGTCATCCAATTCAGTATTCTTTTGAAATTCCTTCCACCGATCGATCATTCTTTTAACTCATCTTCAATAGATCGATCATTCTTTTGACAAATCTTCAACATATCCCATCCTCTCAATCCTATGTTGTTCCAACTACCAACAAAACCATTTGTTGGTTTCTTATCTGATTTATACCTTTAACATGATTGACCTAGGTTTAGGTCTATTAGGGATCCAACAAAGCCTCTAAAACTATCATCCCTCTTGGTAAACCAGAAGGAAGCGCAACACATAGAGTGCACTGCACAATCTCACCCAATATAGTCTTAATGGGTGACTGCAATACTCATGAAGTGATGGGAGTCCAAGACTGAATGGGGATCTGTGACTTGCGCGTTGTGACTTCTATCTAGTTATTAAAGAAATATATTGTCATTCTCATTCATGCATGTACTTCAATTCGTTCCTACATCATTCTAACATCTACTCATAGACAATAAGAGAGATATAAACATTCAATCACATAACACAGGTTTTATCGTGGTTCACCCCCTCCTGGGCTACGTCCACAAAGATCTAGCTCTCAAGCTCTTTTATTATGGTATTTCAAAAACTACAGCGTCACGTGATTTACAACTCGTTCTCATTCGGGTCAAGATCTATTATGATAAGGACTATATCACACCAGGCTCTTCAACCTGTGATCTAACCCTCGAGATCTACCCTCCTAACCCTCTACATCTCAACAACTTACAAGATTGGATCACATTACAGTAGTGTTACAAACTAGTTACTCCTTCTCACGCGAGTAACACCCCATAGTCCGAACATTTCAACTCCAAACCCCTTACCTAGACCTCCTAGGTATCTATTTATATACGTTTCTGGCTCATCAACCATTACAATGTATTACAAAATCCCTAACCCTAGCATTGTTAGGTCTTCCATGCATGTGTGTGTGCTATTTTTTCTTCCAATTGTCGCTTTCCTCTTACATGCCTTTCTTCCCAAAATATCCGTTCTTTCTAATTCGGCCTGCTTCCAACACATATCTTGGAGGTTATGACACATGTTTGAGGCATGTCTTGAAAATTTTGTAATATCATAGATATATTGAGGTCTTGACACATGCTTGAGGCATATCTTGGAAAATGGTTTGATGCATATCATGGTGATTTTGAGCACATGATTTGGAGGATTTTCTTAGAGATTTTGGCATGAGTTTTATGTGGTTATTGGGGTTGTATCAATTTTGATGATGATGATGTATCGGTATCAGTATCAGTATCAGTGGCAATTACATCGACAAGTTGAGTTTCTTATGTGTGATGATGATTATGTATCAGTATTAGTGATAGTTATAGTGATAGGTTGAGTCTCTCATTTATATTTTGGGGAGTTTGTGTGGCACTCGGGAAGATTGGTGTCTTCAGACAACAAGTTGGTGCTTGGAGGGGATTTTCACCTTCATTTGAGTTGGTTCTCATAAAACTAGGGAGTTGGTGCCTCCTTCTAGTTGAACATGTATAATCTAGGGAGTTGGAGCTTCATTCATATTGGAGCCTGTAAACTAGGGGGTTGGAGGCTCATTCTAGTTGGAGCTAGAGAATCTAGGGAGTTGTATCTTCCATCAGGTTCGAGCCTATAAATTTGAGGGTTGGAGACTCCTTCTAGTTGGTGCTGGAGAGTTTTGGAAATTGGTGTTTCCTATGAATGTAATCTTTTGATATATAATAAATCTTTCCATGGTTTTCTCCCATTTAGGTTTCCACGTAAAATTCTTGTGTAATGTGTATTTGTGGTTACATGTTGATGATATCTTGAATGTAATTATAAATGATAATTTTTTGATAACTTAATGTTTAAATGTTGAGGTTAAAAGTGGTAAAAAGTGCCTAATATCGATTTACCCCCTTCTTAGTATTAGTAAATATTCAAACAAGACTACCTCTCCAAGACAACATATTGTTAGCTTTTAATTTATATCGTGCAATGATTTCCTCATTTATTTGATCCTCTATGTTTTCCCAACCACTCGTGTTTTCTCTTTCATGCACTTTTCCTATGTTCTCTCTCTATG
>ML777301.1:704693-722437 GCA_009831015.1 Picea engelmannii | reverse complement strand
AGCATGACACACTTACATAGGAGGTTGTTATCCTAATTCAAATAGTAACATACATTGGCACGAAATAGTTTTCTTCAAAATTATGAATACCTATGCATTTAGTCCTTCCGAAATTTCCTGAGTAAAGCTAAGAAACTAATGGATAGGAGAAGAGAAAACTTCGTTCCTGTCCAAACTATTCGAAACACACCTTGAACTTTAACATTTCATTATGTGATTCATATTTTGCTAAAAATAATAAAGGGTAATTTTTCTTCATAGACAAAACCTTGAAACTAGAAATGATATGCAATAGGTTTCCACCTGTTGGGAACAACAGATTACTAAATTACGGAGTGTCCTTTACAGAGAAATGATGTTTGACTTACCCACACTTTTCTAGCAATTTAATCTTCTGGCAATTGAACCAAGAGTCACCAGTTTCATCAATTACAACAATTTCATTTGTTAGCATGCCCTGCAACCAAGCATTTTATATCAGTGAATATCAACAATAATCCCACTGCAAATGTACCTCATAAGAACAAAGCTGACTAAAAGACAATTTTCTGACTAATTTTACTTCATAATTTGGTGATATTTTTTAAGGCCTTGCTTGGATGTGTTTGAACAACACATTGACCTTTAAGGAATCATTTGGTGCACTTTGTAAGGGAACACATTCAGGTACAAAAATATGCCGATAATTTTCCAAACATGTGGGTTTGTGTTGCACCTTCTTCATAAGGGATTCTAAGATATAGTTCATCAATGCACCCAAAACTAGGCCCATTTCCCACAGTCACCCTTTTAGGCTGCACAATTATAGCTTTCTCCTAGTTCAATAGCAATGAATATCCCACTGAACTATGGTCGTTGAGAATCGGCCCTACAAATAAATATTCTTTTGCAGACACAACTATTTCAACACAGAATGAAGTACTTATTGCACCCCAGTAAGTCCCTATGAAATGAGGATGAGTTTCCGAAACCTTTCCCTTAGCAGAAGAAATTACAGCCATGGGATAATCCGATGCATTTGCTAATTCCGAAAATGCATTTTTTCCCTTAGCAACCCTCATGTTTGGCCCACCTACCTACACTGGCTTCACTGTTGCGTTTTAGGAATTATGATGTCATGTCCACTACAGCTTCCAAAATTTTGGGATTGCTTAGCCTACAATTGATATAGTCCAGAGGATACCATGTCAAAAAAAATCGAGATAAACAAAAGATCAACAACTAATACTAGAGGTTCATTATTTCAAATCTAAAGCCATACTTAGATTTGGAAACCCCATATCAACTTGAAAAAAAATGAAAAAACCAAGTGAAATTACTTCAATTAATACCACACATACACAGTTAGCATGGGTAGCCAAAATACCTTGCCTAATAGAATGTACAAAGAATTATAAAATTATCAGAAGTGGAAAAATCCAAAACCTCTTATCAACTGAGAACCTCAATATATTTGAAAACTACGCAATGAAGCTCAAATAGTCCAGAAAAGGTATTTAAGATATTGAAGATAGACTAAAATTCTAATACCATCCTTGTCAAATAAACCAAATGCTTGCACACAAAATGGTCCAACTCAAGTACTATTTAAGGTAGTAGAAATCCAATGCAAACAAAAAATGCAAAATCTCCACGGTATTGTTTAGCAAGTAAAGAACTGAACGAACCCAGATGGAAGCACATGAAAACAAATTAAGATAATCTCAAAATCAATACAACATATTTCATGCAAATACTTGAAGTGGCCATGACATCTAAATTTTGGAAACGGTCAAACAGATACAGTGAATATGAATGCAAATCGATATCTTGACCATGAAGAAAAAACGGATACACAAATCCTTTAGAATGTCTGGGAAGTGACAATGCCAATAATACCAAAACTACTAACACAAATCCTTTAGAAGGACAGGGAAGTATTAATGCCAATAACACCAAAACTGCTAACGTACTGGAGTATGAGGAAGCTATAAAATACAAATCAACAGGATTGTAGTTACTAGGCACTCATGGTAATCCTTTTGGGGTAGATGGAAAAAAACCTTTACCAAAACATTGAAAAGTACTCAGATCCTTTACTAATCACATCTTCTCCAGTTGCATTTACTACTAGATTACTGCAATTATTGAACCAGATAATGGTATTAACTGAATCTGAATGACAAAATGACATAACCCACTTGACCCATATCCCAGGACCATACAAACCCGTTACCTGAAATGCTCCAAATCTGAAACAAGCTACTCCTGAGAGGAATAAATGAATTCTAGCCAATCAATAAACACACTACGCCAACTTTTATATGGAATATGCCATCATTTACACCCTAATTATTGTTATTAGTTGGTGGGATTGAATCTCCTTAGCTTATAGTTTATGTGTGATTGAATGAGACCCATTGGTTCCGAGTCAATGAAATAAAATTCCAAATGAAGCCCAATGCTCCATTGAAGTCTCTAAATTGGGGATGGATAGGAATCAACGGAACACAAGAAAAAGAAATGCATACCAGGGTTCATCCAACCTTCATGTCAAGCCTAAGTTCAAAGGCAATGACAAGCTCATAGCCTTCCGATGTACTTGTTGTGGTGTCTAAAGGACGGCTGGGAAGCCAACTTCATGCATTTTGAACCAGCATAGGTTGCAGAAAAAAAAACCTGTAACTAGTAAATTTCTTATTATTATTATTATCATCATGAAGTGGTCAATATTTTTGGTTTTGTAAACAGTTTTTGTAGACTTTCCGTGGAAAGTAAAAGCAGTTTTTTCTAGATATTGTGCATCCTCATGCAATTTAAAAGGAGTCTGTGTTTCCAACCAGTGCTACCACTGCATCTTTCAGAGCAGAGTTGGAATTCTGCTTCGGAAAAAAATATTTAAATTGTCCGACTTCTTGACATAAATTATCCATCTTCTTCATAGACAAAATCTTTAAATTTTTCGACTTCTTGACAGAAATTTCATGTCTTCTTGACAGAAGTCCTGAAGCTACATTGGAAAGGAAAGCAAGAGGAGGATACCTTTACAGCCAGTGCTAGGCTGGTTTAACTTTTGTTTGATTCAAACTTTTGTGCAGATAAAGACTCGAACCACTGACCTGTCATTTAGTGAAGCTTTCGGAAATTTTGAATGACAAGGCGGTTGCTCAAGCTTCGCTACACAGACCCACCACCTAACCTATGAAATATCAGACTTGGTAACTGTGTAGAATGACCAATTTATGAGTGAAATATTACAAATGGAACAAGCAACAGATGTCAATGTTATGTTGTTTCTGCTTATCAAAAATGGAAACACCAATATCGCATGCCTTCCAAGTGGTGAGGAAAACATGCTCTGAAGTTGTATCTGTAACTTGAATTTGCAATGCCCAACAAGCCTCAACACAACCAATTCGTTTACATGAACATGCTTGAACCCAATTCTCGAACCCTAGTATTTTGTACAACAAATGTTAACAGGATGGAACACCAGTTTTCTATATAAGAACAAGCACCCACTGAAGGGGAGTGAACCTCTAATGTTAACAGGTTGGAACACTAGTTTTATGTACAAGAACAAGCACATGGAATGATATCTCTATCCATGTTCTTACATTTTCCTTCTCTATCATCAGAATCCTCTAATTTCTTCTGCAACCCATGATTGTTTTCATCTCTCTTGAAACCCTTTGAATTACCTCGAGTGAAAAGAGAGACCAGAGGTACTTCCACGACCTTTAATTTCACAGTGAACGATCTATTCTTCTTGGGCACAACATGGTCCATAGAAATAATAGTCCCAACATATTCAACACAAGGAGACTACAAATCCATACCAGGTTTAGTCGACTTTCTGAATCCTAGCAAAGATATCTTCCACTTAGTGAGCAACTTAGGGAATTGGATCTTGACTCCAGGGACATTAGAAGAATGTGGAAAGGAAATATCGATATCAATATCATCCAGTGGTGTTGTAGTAAATTGGAGGAGAAGCAACTGGCCATGGTAAAATAAGTTACCTACAAGAGAAATCCAAAAGAACACATTGGCTTGGACAGTGGCATTGAGATGAAGAAGAATGGAATGATTTTGCCAACAAATGCAGCTACTCTGAAAACTCCGAAGAGAAGTCACAAGTTTGAAATCAAGATTTTGGATAAAGTTTTTTCAAAATGCACAATTCTAACTCCATCATATTGATAAATATCTTGAAGAATTCTGCTAGTAAATATAAAATTGTAACTCATTCGTTATTGATGGTTATTCATTCGTTATTGATAGTTATTCATTCATTATATGTTATTTACAGGGACATGAATTAGATCATACACTTACTTGTAAGTGTATGATATCATAGAAACTGAAAAGAAGAAGAACACAAAATTTATATTATGGTAATATTCATGAATCTTACGTACAAGCCAATCCTGTGATTCTGAATACTATTCCAGCCATCCCACCTGCTCTCTCGACCCACTGGGATGTAGGGGATTAAACTAAATATATGGATGGAAGAGTAGCAATTGCCCCACCGGGATGTAGGGGATTAAACTAAATCTATGGATGGAAGAGTTGCAAGCAATGAATCACAACGAATATAAAATGCGGTGAGGCGGTGCAGAGAAGTACTTTGAAAACCTTGTACTATTGAGGCAGTAAAATGGAGCCCTGACATACATGGATCAATCTATTTGATGGTGTTCTCATGGTGGTGGAGACGGTGGCCACAATTTTAACATCCCTTGCATACACAGATTGATTGGTTTGATGGTGTTGTCAAGGTGGTGGAGACAGTCACTGCAATTATTAAAGCCCTCTGTGGGTTTGATAGTCAATATAATGTAGATATTTTCCAAGCAACTAAAAATATGTATGTCAGTATTTCCAAAAACATTAGGAAGTCAATATAATGCATATCTTTGTGTCAAGATTTCCAAATCCTTGTCAGAATTTCCCATAATGTAAACGTCCAAACTTATGATACATAAAGGTATATGTAAATGCATAAAAGAAACTCGGTAATAAGAGTTGAAGATTATTAACCAATAGGAAGTCAAATAAAAGTAAGTAAAATATTAAAAAAATGATTATTTTATTTTTCCTATTCAAAACTTTGAATATCATACAAAAATACATTTGGTCAACCACAAACTAATTGAAGGTCAATGCTCTAGCAATCGCTAGAGTCCTAGCCTTTGGCAGGGACTAATAAGAGAATTATTATTACCATAGGCAATCGCTAAAATGCATTCGTTGGACCATTCATAGTTAGACACGGGAGTAGTTTGAACCTCCCAGGCCATTGAGAGAACATGTTCATCTAATAAATGGAGAGGCACATTTTAGCATTGAGTCTCACCAGCTCGAAGTCAAAATTAAAAGACTAAGAAGGTTACTAGAGGTTGTTGGACATATATCATAAACAAAGACTCTTGCCAATCATAAATATTTTAATCAAACAAACCAATATACCTTTTCAAGGTGCTTGTTGGTGCCTTTTTGGCATACATCTCTCAGGATATGTCTTCTATAAGAGATATAACTTTATTTATTCAGCTCATACATGAAGGAATATGCTCATTAAAATTAGGGTTTTAAAAATTGGGCATGATATGCATCTTAAATAGGAAAATCTTTACATGGATTTGAAAAAAGATAGTCACCAAATTTTCCAAGCTCCGTTTTCCATTCAAAAAGACTAGAAACTAACTTATGAAAATTCATTGATATAAAAAAAATATTTCCCTTAAGATTTAAGCTGGAAGATGAACACCATAGTATCCTAAAATTTTCCCTCATAGAGAAACAACACCAAACTTTATATAATTGAAGTTCTTAACAGGGAATCGTGGTAGTAAAATAAGTACTTACAGAGTTGAATTGAAACCATTCATAATAAGGGGAGGAAAATGCTCTTCAACGTCTAATTTTCCTTGGGCAGGGTTACAGAGTTGAATTGAAACCATTCATAATAAGCAGAGGAAAATGTTCTTCCACATCTTATTTTCCTTGGGCAGGGAAAGGTGCATCTGGAAAGCAAAGATCCATTCTCTCCAACACCAAATTTTACCCTTTCCCAACTTTCTTTTGCAGAATGATTTCACTGGTCCTGAATCCATGTAGGCATAACAGTCTCACTCTCACCACCTCCTTCATCTCGTTGCATTCCACTTCCCCCTTTCCCCCATTCCCTATCTAATCCAAACTATAACAAAGTTGTTTTACAAAAATTGAAACTAATTGCACCCAGTAATATCTAATTTTTCCGTATCCGGAAAATCCAATAGAGGAATTCGTTAACTCTCCATAAATTGAAAAGAAAACAAAAGAAATCTTTGCTCGCTTGGTAACAAATCGCCTTTTTTTTAAAAACTGGGTGAACCAAAGTTTGTATTTGCCTCATAACCCAAAATTCAGGCAAATTAAAGCATAAATATTGAAATATATCAAATGGGAGGGAGAATTCGTTATCAGTAATTCCCATATCTATAGAAATCGGGTGAATGGAGGTTGCGGTTGGAAATTTCATGGACAAAATTTATTTTTTTATCCCTTTCCCTCATAAAAGCCTGGGCTAACCCTATCAACGATTTTTTTTTAAAATAAATTAGGGGATAATAATAAAATTTTAAAAAACCAATACAATACAAAAAATCCTAGAGGTGGACCTTCCACTTCACTTTCTCCTTTGGCTTCCTCAATCTGAATATCGCATGGATCATCTTCATTTGGTACTTCTTCCTATACATGGTAGCATGACAACAGTTCTTTCACTGTCTGTCTATTCTGTTGTTGTTCCTCTATTATGAGTTAGACTTCTAGTTCCTTAATGAATATCACCCCTCTTATTTTCTTAAGTGTTGCATCTATGTTGGGGTTCTCATGTTCAAATGAGAAAGTAACTATAAAGTTATGTTGTATTACTATCTAGCTCATAGTTCCTCTACACAGTTCCTGGTCTGTATACCAGTTTGCTGGGATA
Source organism: Picea engelmannii (assembly GCA_009831015.1). Classification (NCBI taxonomy): domain Eukaryota; kingdom Viridiplantae; phylum Streptophyta; class Pinopsida; order Pinales; family Pinaceae; genus Picea; species Picea engelmannii. The sequence goes on along the minus strand of ML777301.1, from coordinate 715,473 downwards.
CCCTCTAATGTGTGTACAAAATGATGAGGCCATTGCTCTGGGGGTGTTATTTTCCACAGCGCTCTGCACTTATCCAAGTGTTCCTTTGGCGCCCCCTGTCCATCATATTTATGTTGTTGGTTTCTTCTTTGTTCTGCACCAAACCTAGTGTGCAGTAACACCTTACATTGCTTCTAGTACTTGATTGTTTTCTTATGTGCTCCCCACCATCTTGCGGGTGTGGCCTTGAGTGCTATATCTAGCGCTAAGAGTCTCTGATTTTCTAACACTTCATATTTGTAACATGTCAAGAATTCTTCTATATCGTTCACCCCATGGAAGTTGGGTGGCTCCCTTATCTCCATACCTACCCATCTTACTATGCGGTCTATCCTTGCGCATCTTCTTGTGGAAACTTTGTGTAGCCCTTGTTTCCAGTTCTCTAAACCCATATCTGAGTCTGATGCACATGAGGTGATGCTCCGCCAACTGAGTATCCCATCTGCAGTTGGGTTTACGTAATCTTCATCTTGTGCAGTAGTTGTTTTGTACAACTGGATAATTTCGTCCAAGTTCAAGCAAGTAGGTTCTATGAACCTTTCCCCTTCTGATGAGTCTAATGGCGCAATGACCCTATATTCTATTGAATCGAAGGTCATTTTCCATGTCTTTAAGTTGATTATGGCCTGGCTATCAAACGCTTAATACAAGACAATCAATGATGGGTAAGGTGTTCTGTCATCCAATATCTCTATTACTTCGAAGTCATCTTTAGTGCACACTCTATCCATATCTACTATTATTCCTTTCAGCCTCTCTATTGGAAGAACTATGTGTTGATTTGCCAGTTTCAACTCAATGGGTGAATATCCTAACATGGGCTCTCCCATACATTGCCATGTCTTCTTGGGTAATACATTGACTTCGGATCCTGGATCCAGTATGATATATCCCATGTTGAAATCTCCAATGTTGTCATTCAGCCTAAACTCCCTACTTGTTCTTCTCCTTATATGTAGGTGGTTGACTTTTTTCTGTTCTAACTTTCCTTCCGTATCTACGCTACATCTTTCTAACATATTTTTCAATACTTTGAGAGAGGATGGATCATTTAGTAATTTTATGCATGATTGAAAAAATCCTTCGATTTTAATTACTTGTTCCAGGGGATGCATTTCTTTGGTATGATCGAATGATGGAGGCATATCGTACTCTAGTACTTCCTTATTATGCTGCGCTGTTGAGGTTGACGTTGTGTCAGGCTTCGTAAATTCTTGTCTCTCTTTCTTAAATATATCCTTCTCATTCTTCATGTCAAATTGCTTCCTTGATTCGACATTCTTCTTCACCCAATGATGTTGTACTGGCTCTTGTCGTACTGCGTCGTTCCATGTTTTAGCTCCTCGACGTGTAACTATGTTGATGTTTCTTCCTTCATCCCTCACTTTTGCTAAAATCCATTGAACATTCTAATTGTTCTGATTCCTCTTTTCCTTTATCTTCCCTAATAATGTAGGCCATTCTTTTGTTTCATGATCCGTTGCGCGACAACACATACAAGTCGTTGGTGGAAGTGGACATTCTCTGGCATAGTGTCCTGGTTATTGATAGTTGTGACATACCACTAGTCCTCTACCTCTTCCAAAGCCTCCTCTTTCTCTTCCTCCACCTTTGTAGCCAACTCAATCCCCTCACAGCGTGTTATACTAAGGTGTCTAGTTATACTGTGCGGTATTGTAGTGGGGTTGTGTTGCATTGTACTGTGGTTGTGTTGTATTATATGGTTGTTGCACAATATTATACTGCTGCTGCATAGTGTAGTATGGGGTTAGTACCTTGTTAAAATAAGGTGCATCTTTCTCGGTCATCATTTCTCCCTACACCCTATATGCATCTGATGTCCTCTCTCTCATCAACTCTATCGTTCTACAGTCTTTGTCATCATGGCCTACTGACTTGCAAAAGTTGCAATATGAGCTCTTTGGGACTGTCTAGTACTTCTACATTATTGGGAAGTGATATGGATCATGGCCTTGTTTCTTACATATTTTTCACCATATTCCTCTTGTTGGTAATGTATTTGGAATTCATGCTGCCATGTACTACACGAATGTTGGAAATTCATTCTTATAGTATCCTTCTGTCCTGCATATGGTACACCAAACTACTTCTTGTTTGTCCTTACTTTTGTTCTAGTTTAGCTGGAATGTTAAGTTCTACAGATCCTCCTTCAACTCTTCGATGGTTGGATCTGTCTTCTGATATTGGTTTTCTTCCAATTGTAGGGATTCCTACAGAGCCTCTGCCTATGTATGAAAATTTTGTTGTCGCATTGGATATTTTAAGTGTGGTAATAGTGAATTTATGAACAGGTGACTATGCTCCATATATGTCATGAGATATTTCAACTTTCCTTTCAGTCACTTGAATCTCTAGTCAATCTCCCATACAGATTCTCCTGGTTTCTTTCGGATTTCTATCTTCGCATTCATGTATTGGTCCTCTAAACTTGGCTTCTGAAATTTGTTTATCAACAACTTCTTGATATCCGCAATCGTTCTGGTTATCCCTGGTGGATTATTTGTGGCTGAAGTCATATACCAATCCAGTGTGCGATCCCTTAGTGTGATCGTTAGCTGTGCAAGTTTAGTGTCCTCGTCTGTGATCTATTTTTCTTCCCAGATCTTTTCAAAGATAAACAGGTTCTTCTCTGGGTCCTTCGACACTTCTCCTTTGAATTCTGGTAATCTGATGGTGGGATCGTGTCTTTCCATCTTGAATGTTGAACTACTACCTCTGCGGCATGTAGATACTTGACTAATGCTTCCTGAACCGGCTCCCCCAATTGTTGTTCCTTGTGTAGATGTACTTCATGCTCTCTTCCTTCTTCTGAAATTCGGTTGCCTAAACAGTGGTGCTCTCTTTGGTGTGTTAGTCGCGCATGGGTTTATGGGTTCCACATTGACATTAATATGGATAGGATTTTTTCCTTCTCCTCCCACTCTTGGAACTCTCGTCTTCCTCTCATATGTTGCACATAGGATTTCCTCAATCTGCTCCACAACCCGGAGATCCTCTACCTCCTCTTCATCACTTGGCAAGCCTTCCCTCGCGGATACGGCTCTCTTCTTGGTGTACACCTTGTATTGGTAGGGTACTCCACTGTGCGTCCTTCCAGCTATCACCATGATCTGCTTGATCTGGTCGTCGTCCATCATGATTGGGTCCATGGCTTCCTCCTTCTTTCCTTTATCCCTTTCTCCTTCCATTTCTCCTTTTTCTGTCAATGCTTCCCCCCTCCCCCCATGCACACGAGGAAGTTTAACTTTCTAATTCCATTGTCATTACACCTTTTTTATAGAGAAATATTGTGACACCCCATTTCCCCTAGTTTGTAAATATAACTATAAATGGCCAAAAGACTATGGAAAACTTTATATGTGTGAATATTGATTCGATGGAACTTTGTTTGAAAGGTAGACGAATCTGAACCTAATTTTTTACTAAGAAAATGGACAAGTGTTGCATGACTAATGGAAGGGGGGTGTACCTAGAAAGACCACGAATTCTATGAAAGAAATGGTGAAGGGGACCAGGAATGGTTGCATTAACCTTCACCAAACCAGTACATTACTAGATTTAATTGCTTAGGAACATAACCACCCTCTGACCCAGAAATGAATTACAGTCAGGTTGGTGGGTGGGAAGACATCCTCAAGATTTAATGGCAGAGAAGGTTATGATACACGCTGATAAACGAGGCTAGTCCTCCTTGCTTGGTATCGTATAAACCATTGCCAGGGTCCTGCGGGAAGAAGAGAGTAACCTATGTCTCTATTGTGGCTGAGCAAAAAGAAAAGGATGTGTTGCGGAGCATCGTGGTCTAGCTCAGGGGTGTCTAGTGGTAAATTATTTTGGAGTGACTGAGCCTACGGTTGGGTGGAAACGGGCACCCCTTCCAGTAGTCGCTTCACATTGTCTGATTCTGATAAGTCTTTTCTCGGCCTTAATTGTTGAGTTAGAATGATGAATGATTTATTGATTTATATATATGCATGTATGACCATCTCCACTCCGGAGGGCTTCCCAGGCATAAGTCATAAAATGGTTGAGATAGGAAATATCGTGTAGACTTGAAACCAATGGTATGAAGAGAATAATCTACCCTTACCCTGTGCCATGTAAATTTCCAGACCCAAGTCCCTAACCCGTTCAGGGTGAGAACTCAGGAAAATAGTTATAGGAAAATACCGAACGGGAATTTTTTTCCTTGTTCGAAAGACAAACAGATGAGATTCATCCAGAAGGAGCCAAGGGTTGTCAGGGTCATTGGATATGGGAAAGAGCTCAGGATTTAACCCATTCTAACCCTTGGATACACGAGTTCTAAGTTCATGTATCGGGAAGGTGATGGGTTCCTGCGACCAAAACCTTCGAAAACCAAAGTTGCGAAGTAACCTCAACCGTTGTATCTATGAGTTTGGAGTCCACGCACAGGGAGAGGACATATCTTGTTCATCGGATCTATGTGTGGAGGACCATAGCCATGAGATCCAGAGGAAAGTGCACGAGGTATAAGCCTTTGAAAGTGCACAAGAGAGTGGACTTTTGCGAAGTCCCAAAGTTTTGAAGTTAATCGGAATGGTCCATCATCATAGGACAGCTGGCAGCAGATCTGGGAGTTCGAGGATTCAGACCTCGTAAGATTTGCAAGGAGAAGAGGAGAATACCCAAGGATCTCAGAGCTGCAACAATCCTAGCTATCCACCGTGAAGGGACACATGGCGAGAGATCGACATTTCTCTAACTTGCAACTCAGGAAGTCAGAGATAGGAATCATGACAACTCGCGAAAGTCCGAGTTTGCGATTTGATCGCAGCCGTTGATCAAAGAGAGGATGTGGACCATTCATTGTCCAAGGAGATATCAAGGATTGAGAGAAGGAAGGTGAGCATCCCTCCATCTTCACTAAACGAGAAGTCTCGATTCATGAAGAGTTGATCTAAGTCGTTGGGTCATGGAAGATTGTGGACCGTTGATGTGACATCGGGAGTTCAAATTTCAGAATTTCGACGAAAGGAGATGGAATAATTTCCACCTTCACGATACGCGAAGTCCCGAAGCGCTTGAGGGTTGGGCCACAATTCATAGCGAGGGGTCATATGGATGGAGGTAAAGGAACAGAGCTAGCGTTGGGATAGGCTCTTAGATCCGGAGTTCGGGATTCGGGTGAGTCAAGGATGGGTCGAATGTGGATACCCGACGATAGGAGTCACGAAGTGCCTTTTAGTTAGGCTTGTGGTCACAGGTAGTGGTCACATGGAGGGGGGGGCTTGCACCTGGTGCTTGTTCGGGGATGAGAACAAAAAAAATAAAACTATAGGCTTTACACTATAGAAGCTCCTTCATAAGGGTGGGTGTGTTACAAATTGGTATCAGAGCATGGCTACAGCACTTGGTCTGTTTGGGCTCATAGACGAGTTGCATAAAGACCACATTAAGGGGTTTAAAGGGCAATATCCTACCTTACTCCCTTCCTAAAATGTCTGGTTAAGACCTTAGTATAGAAAATAATGACAACTTACTATTGTGTGTGTATGTATTTAATAAATGTTAATTATGTGTTGGCTATGAACTAATATAATGTTATCTAACAACAAGTGTTTTTTCTGCATTTAAGCGGTCGATCAACCGCAGGAAAATGAAATCATATAGAATGGTGACGTGCCACGAAGTGGGGGATGGATCCCATAATAGAGATGAAGAGTCTAACGAGAGGAGGGCGGTAGAGACCCCTCCAGACCTGGCTGAGATTGTGAGGAGTCTCGTGGCCGAATTACAGAGCTGCAAGGCCGACAACAAGAGATTGATAAAAGAGCAAGAGAAGCAAATGGAAATTAATGCAGTCTCGTTGTAGAGTTTATCCAACATACAAAGAGAATTGCAACATGGATGTGACACTGGGAGTCGAAGTCCACTTGAGATACGAAAACATGGCCCTTTAAGTGATCGCATTGGGAGGAGTACCTCGAGAAAGGTCCAACCTGGAGATAGGGGACAAGCGTCGGACGAATCCTCTGGAAAGGAAACAGGTGACTCAGAGGGATCTTCTAGTAGTATAATCAGTTCAAATTCTCAAAGAAAATGGAAGAAACGAAATCATTCCAAAATTCATAATCTCGAAGAATTCAGGAAGGCCAAACCACCCTCTTTCGAAGGTGAGATTAAGAAGGGAGAGGAGGCAAAGGCCTGGGTACTTGGACTAAAAACATATTTCAGAGTCCATGACTTCTCTAAAAACTTGAAGGCCCGAATATCCACTTTCAACCTGAATGGAAAGGATTTCATTTGGTGGGAATACCTTAAGAATGTGAAAGGGATTCATGAAGAGGACCTATATTGGGAACGTTTTGAGAAATACTTCAGGAAGAAGTATCTGTCAGAAAAATATCTTGACGAGAAGACTAAAGAGTTCTATGAACTCAAGCTGGGGAAACTTACCATAGAGGAATATGTTAGTAGATTCCTTGAGTTGCTAAGGTACGTACCCTACATAAAAGAGGAAAAGGAAAAGGTGCAGCGATTTATCATTGGGCTACCTAAGGACTATCATAAAAGAATTGAGTTTGACGAGCTGAAGACCCTAGAAAACACTATCTGAAAGGTAAGATATTGTTATGAACAACTTGGGCTTCAGACAAAACCTCGTGAAGCCTAGAAGTAGAAGAATAGTTCGGGGTTCCAGAAAAAGGGGTTTAAACCCCCAAGATTTAAAAACTATAAGAAGGATTCAAGGATGAGATTTCCTTCCCGAAGTGTACGCCAACATAATTTCCCCTCCCAGAGAGGAAATAAACCTTTTGGATCAACCCCAGGAAAGACGAATAACCCAAAGAAAGAACCCTTGAAATGTTGGGGTTGTGGAGGAGAAAATATACTAAGGGACTGTCCGCACAGACACCAGAACAATAGGAGAATTTAAAACATCGAAGAAGCCACCACCATTAATGAGGTGGTGAGGAGTATGCCACAAATTTGTGCAGCCGTGGATAACAAACAAGATGATCACCAAGATTTAGTGGTGGAGATGGAAGGTATGATCGCCAACCATCTAGTATCTATTTTAATTGACCCTGGTTCAAGTTTGAGTTATGTGGCCCCTTGAGCTGTTGATAACTGTAAATTAGAGCCACATAAACATGCTAAGCCATGGTTGGTACAGTTAGCCACTGGCACCAAAAGAAAAATAGTGGAGGTTGTACCATCTTTCCAATTCATTGTGGATGGATTTCCCACCCAAGCTAACCTTAACATACTTCCCGTAGGATCATATGACCTGCTGATTGGTATGGACTGGCTAGATGCATATAAAACTAAGTTGTATAGAATGTGTAAATGAAGAGGGAAGAAAGATAAACCTCCAAGGGATTCAGAAGCATGTCTCAGTGAGATGAATATCATCCCTTCAAATGAAAAGGTATTGCAGAAAGGGGTGTCCTCTATATCCAATACAGGTGTTGGGATATGTTGAGGATGACAGGCCAAGCCTAGATGACCCCCCCATACTAAGAGAGTATATATATGTGTTTCTGATCCAGATTATTTTCGGAATGAAATGAGAGCAAAGATATAATAAAGAAATGCACAGAGATATCGTGTATATCCAGTAATATAATAGAAATATGTCAGAGATGAAACCATAAACACAGAGATAGAGTAATACATGATTTCTATTAATGAAAGAAATGTACAGAGACTGAAAAAATACTGAGTGAAAGACGTGCTAGAATGGTGGCAGCTTATCTCTGAGAAGAGATGTGATGGCTACTCACATTCGTAAGAAGATGATTACAATAAGGCTCTGAAGGCCCTTTTACAATAAATAGGAATGCCAAAAGTCCTAGACATCCAAAAACCTAACCCTAGGATATGAAGTGCCCAAAGTCATGTGGGCCCCGTTTGGGTAAGTTAGTACATCAACTTTTCGGGGTCGTAACTTTTGCATACGATCTCCATTTTAGGTGTATGATAGCTCATTGGAAAGGTATCATCGAGGAGATTCATTTTGGGGGATCAATCATGCAAGAAGGAAGTGTCGTTTGCTATGAATCTTGAAAATATAATGAACATGAAGTCAACTACGTGACCCATGATCTAGATTTGGCCACCATAGTGCATGCTTTGAAAATGTGGAGGCATTACCTCCTAGGTAGGAAATTTATACTTATGACAGACCACTGTGGATTCCAGCACCTGTTTGAGCAACCAAAACTCAATGCTAGACAAGCTAGGTGGATGGCCCTCCTTAGCGAGTTTGATTTCAAAATCAAACATATTAGAGGAAAGGAAAATAAGGTGGTCGATGCCCTTAGTAGAAATATGAAAACAATTAACCTGGTAAGGGTGGGAACTTGCGAGATGAATATCAGGGAAAGAGTCAGAAATGCACAAGAAACAGATGCATTCTTCCATACCGTGACCTTGTACCTGCAGCAAGAACCCGTAGGGATAAAGTATGAAGGCTACCAGATGCTAGATGGAGGTCTATTGACTTACCAAAACATGATATATATTCCTAGTTGTGATGTCTTAAAGAGGTTCATAATGTATGAATTTCACAAGAGAACATACATTGGCCATCTGGGCTATCAAAAGATGGTCAAGGCCACCAAGAAACAATTCTATTGGTATGGATTGAAGAAAGACATAGTTGAATATTTAGCTAAATGTCTAGAGTGTCAGCAAGTTAAAGCAGAACACCAACACCCAGTAGGATTATTTCAATCTCTACCAATCCCAGAATGGAAATGGGAGACCATCTACATGGATTTCATCATCGGATTACCAACATCGTCTAGGCAGAATTATGCCATCATGGTAATAGTGGATAAATTGAGCAAGTCTGCTCATTTTAATCCCGTCAAATCAACTTGCAAGGAAATAGATATTTCCAACATATTCATAAAGGAGATATTCAGACTACATGGAATGCCTAAGGAGATCGTGACTGTCAGAGACACAAAATTTACTTCAAACTTTTGGAAATCCTTGATGGTTGGCCTAGAGACCAAATTATTTTTTAGCACAGCTTATCATCTTCAAACTGATGGACGGATGGAAAGAGTGAACCAAATACTAGAAGACATGCTAAGGATGCATGTAATGCATCAACCTAAAAAGTGGGAAGATTACCTACCACTGATGGAATTTGCCTACAAAAATGGCTACCAAGAATCACTAAAGATGAGCCCTTCTGAAGCCCTCTATGGTAGGCTGTGAAACCGTCTAGTCAGTTGGAGTAATCCCGTGAATAGAATTACAATTGGACCCGACTTGTTGAAATAAATGGAACAACAAGTGATTCAGATAAAGTAAAATCTGAAAATCGCTCAGAATAGACAGAAAATTTATGCCGATAGAAAGAGAACCCTCAAAGAATTCAAGACAAGAGACCACTTCTGTCTCAGATTTAGGCCTAGGAAGAGTTCCCTGAGGATGGGAGATTGTGCCAAGTTGGCACCTTGGTATTGTGGACCTTTTGAATTTCTAGATAAAGTGGGACCTGTAGCCTATAGGCTAGCACTTCCTCCCACAGTAAAATCACAAAAGGTTTTCCATGTTTCATTGCTAAAGAAATATGTACATGATTCTAATCATATAATTGATTGGTCTGTGATCCAGGTGGAACCAAAGGGAGAATTCTTGCTAGAACCTCAATGCATACTAGAGAGGAAGGAAACCCCACTTAGGAACTGAACCATTGCATAGGTCAAGGTCTTTATGGAAACACTTTGGCCCAGATGAGGCTACATGGGAAATGGAGGATGCCATGAGACAGGCATACCCATTTTTGTTCACTTCTATACATACATAACATGTTAATAGATAGAACATCGAGGATGATGTTCCTTTAAGGGGGAGGGAATTGTGACACCCTGTTTCCCCTAGTTTGTAAATATAACTATAAATGGCCAAAAGGCTATGGAAAACTTTATATGTGTGAATATTGATTCGATGGACCTTTGTTTGAAAGGTAGATGAATGTGAACCTAATTATTTACTAAGAAAATGAACAAGTGTTGCATGACTAATGGAAGGGGGGTGTACTTATAAATACCACGAATTCTATGAAAGAGATGGTGAAGGGGACCATGAATGGTTGCGTTAACCTTCACCAAACCAGTACATTATTGAATTTAATTACTCAAGACGAGAACTGTCGTCTGAACCAGAAATGAATTACAGTCAGGATGGTGGGTGGGAAGACCTCCTCAAGAGTTAATGAGGGATGGGGTGTGTAAGCACTCATCCATAAGGCTTCTAGACTTGACCGCTGACTGGGAATTTGGGCCACATGTGACCATGATGAAAGAGGCGAGAATGAAAGGTGTGGTGGGGAGAGGGAAGAACATGCTTGAAAAGAGTGAAGAGACGGGAAATGAATCTCAGGGATTCAAGGAAGAATGGAAAAACTAAGCATTTTGGAAACAGTAAATAACAGAGAAGGTTATGATACAAGCTAATAATAGAGTCTAGTCCTCCTTGCTTGGTATCATATAAACCATTGCTAGGATCTTACGAGAAGAGGAGAGTAACCTCTGTCCCTATTGTGGCTAAGCGAGAATAAAAGTTTGTGTTGCAGAGAATCATGGTCTAGCTCGGGGGTGGCTAGTGGTAAATCCATTTGGAGTGATTAAGCTTATGGTTTGATGGAAATAGGCACCCCTTCCAGTAGTTTCTTCACATTGTCTGATTTTGATAAGTCTTTTCTCGACCTTAATTGTTGAGTTAGAATGATGAA
>ML777301.1:693551-704573 GCA_009831015.1 Picea engelmannii | reverse complement strand
GCATGTATGACCATCTATCTGTGAAATGACTATGTTATGTGTATGCTTCCATCTCCTTGGGAACTCATACTTCCCACTGATAAATTGTATGCCCAGTTTCACTCTGGAAGGCTTCCCAAGCATAAGTCGTAAAATGGTCGAGATAGGAAATATCACATAGACCTGAAACCATCGGTATGAAGATAATACTCTCCCCTGACCCCGTGCCATGTGAATTTCCAGACCTAAGTCCCTAACCCATTTGGGGTGAGAACTCAGAAAAATAGTGATAGGAAAATATCGAAAGGGAAAGGTTTTCCTTGTCCGAAGGACGGATAGATGAGATTCATCTTGAAGGAGACAAGGGTTGTCGTGGTCGTTGGCTACGGGAAAGAGCGCGGTAGTTAATCCCTTCTAGCCCTCGGATCCATGAGTTCTGATTTTGCGTAACGGGAAGGTCATGGGTTGTTGCGAACAAAACCTCTGAAACCCGAAGTTGTGAAGTAACCTCAACCGTTGTATTTGTGATTTTGGACTTCACGCACAGGGAGAGGACAGATCTTGTTCGTCGTATCTATGCGTGGAGGACCATAGACGTGAGATCCAAATGAAAGTGCATGAGGTCTAAACCTTTGAAACTGCACAGGAGAGTGGACTTTCATGAAGTCCTGAACTTTTGAAGTTAATCGGAACCTCCCATCATCAGAGGACAGGTGGTAGCAGATCTGGGAATTCTAGGATTCAGACCTCGAAATATTTGCAAGGAGCAGAGGTGAATACCTGAGGAGCTAGGAGCCACAAAAATCCTAACCATCTATCATGAAGGGACACGTGGTGAGAGATCGATATTCCACTGACTCGCAACTTGGGAATTCAAAGATAGGAATGATGAGAACTCGTGAATCTGAGTTCACGATTTGATTGCAGCCGTCGATCAAAGAGAGCACATGGACCGTTGATTGTCCAAGGATATATCAAGGATCGGGAGAAGGAAGGTGAGAGAACCTCCATCTTCAATAACCATGAATTCCTGATTCGCGAAGAGTCTATCTAAGCCGTTGGGTTGCGGGAGGTTGTGAACCGTTGATCTGACATTGGGAGTTTGTATTTTTGGATTCCGAAGAAAGGATATGGACTAATTTCCACCTTTGTGATACATGAAGTCCCAAAGTGCTTGAGGGTTGGGCCGCGAGTCATAACGAGGGGTCATATAGATGGAGGTTAAGGAACAGAGCTAGCGCTAGGCTAGGCTCTTAGTTTGGGAGTTCAGGAGTCGGGTGAGTCAAGGTTGGACCGAATGTGAATACCCAATGACAGGAGTCACAAAGCACCTTTTAGTTAGGCTTGTGGTCATGGGTAGTGGTCACATGGAGGGGGGGGCTTGCGCCTGGTTCTTGCTCGCGCGGGAGAACAAAAACGAAAATTTAGAGGCTTTACACTATAGAATCTCCTTCAGAAGGGTGGGTGTGTTACAAATATCTTAATAGAAGTATACAACGATCTAATGTACTTTTCCCGAGGCCCGCGTAGAAACTCTTTCTATGTTGTGTTGTATGACTTCACGGTATCTACTACAAATTCTGTTATAAAGCCTGCTACAATGTCGTCGAGTGAAAACTCTACTGCGTGGGTGAATTTGTTATTCACCTGTTGTAACTGCGCGATCCGAACTGAGGTCCACTCTAATTGTCGGATCCTATTTGTTGTGTGGTTATCCTTCGACCTCAAGATCTAGTCATGAAATAAGTGTGGAAAATCACAGAAAAATACTTCATGCAGATCAGTAAACACATACTTCTCAAGATATTTGTGTGGTGGAATTTTGTTATCTTTCTGCACAAACTCTAGCTCTGTTGTCTTTATCTAGCTTTTGATCTCTTCTTTTGTGGGATTCCATGGTCTCAACATCCCCTTCTAGCGGTGCATTCTCTCACCTTCTTGTCATCCGATTCAATATTCTTTTGAATCACCTTCTGTCAATCGATCAGTCTTTTAACAGATCTTCAACAAATCGATCATTCTTTTGACAAATCTTCAACAGATCCCATCCACTCAATCCTATGTTGGTCCAACCGCCAATGGAACCATTTTTTGGTTTCTTATGTCATTTATACCTTTAACATGATTGAACCAGGTTTAGGTCTATTAGGGATCCAACAAAGCCTCTAAAACTATTGCCCCTCTTGGTAAACCAGAAGGCAGCGCAACGCACAGAGTGCACTGCACAATCTCACCCGATATAGTCTTAATGGGTGACTGCAATACACATGAAGTGATTGTAGTCCAGGACTGAATGGGGATCTGTGACTTGCACGTTGTGACTTCTATCTAGTTATTAAAGAAATATATTGTCATTCTCATTCATGCATGTATTGTAATTCGTTCCTACATCATTCTAACATCTACTCATAGACAATAAGAGAGATATAAACATTCAATCACATAAAACAGGGTTTATCATGGTTCACCCCCTCCTGGGCTATGTCCACAAAGATCTGGCTCTCAGGCTATTTTATTATGGTAGTTCCAAAACTACAGTGGTGCGCGCTTTACAACTCATTCTCATTCGGGTTGAGATCTATTATGATAAGGACTATATCACACTAGGATCCTCAGCCTGTGAGTGAACCCTCGAGATCTACCCTCCTGACCCTCTACATATCAACAACTTACAAGATTGAATCGCATTATAGTAGTGTTACAGACTAGTTACTCCTTCTCACATGAGTAACATCCCATAGTCTGAACCTTTCAACTCCAGACCCCTTAACTAGACCTCCTAGGTATCTATTTATATGTGTTTCTGGCAAATCAACCATTACAATGTATTACAAAAACCATAACACTAGCATTGTTAGGTCTTCCATGCATGTGTGTGTGTTGTTTTTCCTTCCAGCTGTCGCTTTCCTCTTACATGCCTTTCTTCCCAAAGTATCCTTTCTTTCTGATTCAGTCTGCTTCCAACACATATCTTGGAGGTTATGACACATGTTTGTGGCATGTCTTGAAGATTTTGTACTATCATAGATATATTGAGGTCTTGACACATGCTGGAGGCATATCTTAGAAAATGGTTTGATGCATATCATGGTGATTTTGAGCACATGATTTGGAGGATTTTCTTAGAGATTTTGGCATGAGTTTTATGTCGTTATTGGGGTTGTATCAATTTTGATGATGATCATTTATTAGTATCAGTGACAATTACATTGACAGTTTGAGTTTCTTATGTGTGATGATGATTATGTATCAGTATTAGTGATAGTTGCAATGAGATATTGAGTTTCTCATTTATATTTCGGGGAGGTTGTGTGGCACTCGGGAAGATTGGTGTCTTAAGACAACAAGTTGGTGCTTGGATGGGATTTTCAACTTTCTTTGAGTTGGTTCTCATAAAACTAGGGGGTTGGTGCCTCCTTCTAGTTGGAGATGGATAATCTAGGGAGTTGGAGCTTCCTTCATATTGGAGCCTGTAAACTAGGGGGTTGGAGGCTCCTTCTAGTTGGAGCTAGAGAATCTAGGGAGTTGTATCTTCCTTCAGGTTCGAGCCTATAAATTTGGGGGTTGGAGACTCCTTCTAGTTGGTGTTGGAGAGTTTTGGAAGTTGGTGTTTCCTATGAATGTAATCTTCTGATATATAAGAAAGATTTCCATGGTTTTCTCCCATTTGGGTTTCCACGTAAAATTCTTGTGTAATGTGTATTTCTGGTTACATGTTGATGATATCTTGAATGTAATTATAAATGATAAATTGTTGATAAATTAATGTTTAAATGTTGTGGTTAAAAGTTTTTAAAAGTGCCTAATATTGATTTACCCCCCCCTTCTTAGTATTAGTGATTATTCAAACAAGGCTACCTATCTAAGACAACATATTGTTATCCTTTAATTTATATCGTGCAATGATTTCCTCATTTCTTTCATCCTCTATGTTTTCCCAACCACTTGTGTTTTCTCTTTCATGCACTTTTCCTATGTTCTCTCTCTATGACCCTTTTCCTCTTTTTGTTGATTTCACAAACTCTCTTCTTTGTATTTACACAACTTTGCCATTGTAAGGTAATTTCGCTTACACATTGTCCCATGACAGGGTTATCTGTGTTTTTTATTGTTGAACATTATTTGTGTATAGAGACTAATTCCACTGAACCATGCAAGCTAAGATTCCATTTCTAGAAGTTGCAAGCTTGATTAAACAAGAATAGATATACCGATAGATAGATTTTGAAACAATGTTTGATGTGGATTGAAACAAGAAAAAAAAAAGAGAATCAGATTGTGCATTAAACAATGTTGGATTACAAAGAAAAGGATGTGAATCTTCTATGAAGTACTAGTGGCGAGGTTACACTTCTCTCTTATTGCTGACACATTTTTGGAGAGATTTTCTTAATTATGTAGATAGGCTTATGTAGATGGCATGACTCTTTTACTATCTCTTGGACTCATTGTTGTACTGTCCTAGCTCTTTATTGGTTTGGATCTTGTACAAGTTCTTGTATTGACTCTTGTCCTACCCTTTTACTAGTATCACTCTTCTATAGGCTCTTATACTTGGTCTTGTGCTACCTAGTCTACCTTCATACTTGTATACAAGCTCTTATACTTGGTCTTGTGATACATAGTCTAACTCCATACTTTTATAGGAATAGGCATGAAAGAAGGCCACATCCAAAGCATGGGATATGGGGCCACTATATGGCCCATTATTCCAACAATTCTTTCTTCCTATTTTGACCAAAATCTGGTGGGAATTTTTAGTTCCATGCGAAATATGATTTCAGAAATTACAAACCATGTTCTTGAACTAATTTTGGAGCTCTGGATCTACCCAAATACTCAAAATTGCAATTTAAGCAATGCAAAATAACATTTAACAAGAGCGATTTGTGTGCCCTATTTCTAGCATGTTTCTTACATATTTCAAGCCCTATCTTACCAGTTTCAAGCTCTATTTAAAGCCTATTTTATTAATTGACTTAATGCATATTAAAGTTGGTCTAGTTTCAATAAATTTAGTCTTATCCTACAAGTTTTAAGCCCTATTTCAAGCTTTATCCTACCAATTTTAAGCCCTGTCATATCCTATTATTGGGACTTGAATGAGTTAATTGTGATTGCACCAAGAGTAGATAGGTTCTCTACAACCAATGGGGATATGTTGTCACTTAATGTCACATTACATGACAACATCTAAAAAATTAAACCAAAGTGAAAACATCTAAAAAATTAAACCAAAGTAGTTGACAACATCTAAAAATTAAACTATCCTAGATCGATCTTAAACTAGGAGCTATCAAATGCCAAGAGGTTGAGAGCACAAGGATCCACACCTAGGTTAATTAGATGACTGATATCAACCAGATCGTTAGTTGTACCTTCCTCAAATATGTTTATTTCTTAAAGAAACTAACTTATAGAACTCCAGTCCTTTCTTTCAAACTACCCTTTCTGAATCAATAAAACAATAAACCAAACCTCTAATTATGATTCTCGATCACACCTCAGAATGTCTTTATATTTGCTTGAGCGTGACAGACTTTAGATGACAAAATAAATTTGTCATCGTGATATTTAATTAACAATTTCAACATAAGAGAATGAAAAATAAAATTTGAAGCGTGATAGCAAGAAAGTTGTAGTGTCATGCTTAATCGAAAGAGATTTTCCATATCCATGAAATTCTTATCTAATGTATTGGGGACCGCACCTCGGAATGTCTTTAGTTTTGTTGAGTGGAACGAAACTTTTGTGATATTTAATTCCAAAGCATAATTAAGTACATGATGCTTAGTATAAACACTATATCCTAAGGTATATATAAAGGTGGTTATAGACTTAGGCTTAGAGTGAGTCAAACGATGAACGTGTCATACAAAACTTTCTTAGATAAAAATTATATATTTTGAAAGTTAATTCAATTTCATACATTTCCTGTTCATACACCATACTAAAGTTAGTTGTGAATGTACTTGGACTAATACCTATCAGTCACTAGATTGTTGTTTTCTCATATATGCATTGATAGTAATGTATCTTGGAAAACATTATTAGGTTTCACTCACACAACATGCTTAATTAGCAACTCCATATCTTCTTTCGACATAATCTTTAAATCTTTTCCCAAAAATTCCATGTTGGAATCCTTCCCCTTGATAATTTTCTCATAAAGTTACCATATATAAGAAATCATTTCTTTCTCATTTATCTCTCTTGCATGAAAGGGTTGTGTAAGATATATAACTTGATCATTGAACAACTTGTTATGACCCATGAATTGTAATGTAATAACACTACAACAAAACAGGCCATTAGCGCCTAGTTTAGCATCGGATTTTAATGCATTTGAGGACATGAATTGGGCCGATGGGATGGCGCAAAACCCGACACTAAATGAAATGTTCACCTGGGCGTCGGATTTAGCACCCAGTTTAGCTCCGTCTTTAGCGCTAGGTTTTGCTCCTTCTTTAATGCCTAGTTTTGCTCCCTTTCTAGAGCCCAGTTTTGCTCCTTATTTAGCACCCAATTTTGCTCTTGATTTAGTGCCTAGTTTAGAGCCTAAACTGAGATATAGCTCTCTAATTAACACCCAAAATAGCTCCTTGTTTAGCTCCTATTTTAGCGCCTATTTTATCTCCAAGTGTGGTGCCTAATTTAGCTCCTGGTTTATCTCTTGGTTTAGCGCCTAGTTTAGCTCCAAGTGTAGCTCCTAGTTTAGCTGTTGGGTTAGCACCTAGTTTAGCTCATGGTTTAGCTGCTAGTTTAGCTCCATGTGTGGTGCCTAATTTAGGTCATGGTTTAGCGCCTAGTTTAGCTCTAGGTGTGGTGCATAATTTATCTCCTAGTTTAGCTCTTGGTTTAGCGCCTAGTTTAGATCTAGTATGATATCTCCCATGTTGAAATCTCCAATGTTGGCATTCGACCTAAACTCCCTACTTGTTCTTCTCCTTATATGTAGGTGGTTGACTATTTTCTATTCTAACTTTCCTTCAGTCTCTATGCTACATCTTTCTAGCATATTTTGCAATACTTTGAGAGAGGATGGATCATTTAGTAATTTTACGCATGATTGAAAAAATCCTTCAAATGTACTTACTTGTCCTAGTCGCTGCATTTCTTTGGTATGATCGAATGATGGAGGCATATCATACTCTAGTACTTCCTTATTATGATGCGTGGTTGAGTTTGACGTTGTGTCAGGCTTCAGAAATTCTTGTCTCACTTGCTTAAATATATCCTTCTCATTCTGCATGTCAAATTGCTTCCTTGATTCGACATTCTTCTTCACCCAATGATGTTGTACTGGCTCTTTTCGTACTGCGTCGTTCCATGTTTTAGCTCCTCCACGTGTAGCTATGTTGATGTTTCTTCCTTCATCTCTCACTTCTGCTAAAATCCATTGAACATTCTGATTGTTTTGATTCCTCTTTTCCTATATCTTCCCTAATAATGTAGGACATTCTTCCGTGTCATGATCCGATGCGTGACAACACATACAAGTCGCTGGTGGAAGTGGACATTCTCTGGCATAGTGTCCTGGTTATTGATAGTTGTGACTTACAACTAGTCCTCTACCTCTTCCAAAGCCTCCTCTTTCTCTTTCTCCACCTCTATAGCCAGCTCGATCCCCTCACGGCGTGTTATACTGAACATAACCATCCTCTGACCCAGAAATGAATTATAATCAGGTTGGTGGGTGGGAATACCTCCTCAAGAGTTAATGAGGGATGGGGTGTGTAAGAACTCATCTGTAAGGATTCCAAACTTGACCATTGACTGGGAATTTGGGCCACATGTGACTCTGCTGAAAGAGGCGAGAAGGGAAGGTGTTGTGGGCAGAGGGAAGAACACGCTTGCGAAGAGTGTAGAGACAGGAAGTGAATATCGGGGATTCAAGGAAGAATGGAAAAACTTTTTGGATACAGGAAATGGTAGAGAAGGTTATGATACAAGATGATAAATGAGGCTAGTCCTCCTTCCTTGGTATCATATAAACCATTGCCAGGATCCTGCGGGAAGAGGAGAGTAACCTCTGTCCCTATTGTGGTTGAGCGAGAAGAAAAGGATGTGTTGCAAAGCATTGTGGTCTAGCTCAGGGTTGTCTAGTGTCAAATTTGTTTGGAGTGACTGAGCCTACGGTTGGGTGGAAATGGGCACCCCTTCGAGTAGTCACTTCACATTGTCTGATTCTGATAAGCCTTTTCTCGAACTTAATTGTTGAGTTAGAATGATGAATGATTTCTCAGTTTATATATATATATATATATATATATATATATATATATATATATATATATATATGCATGTATGAACATTTCTGTGTGAAATGGACATGTTATGTGTATGATTACATCTCCTTGGGAACTCATACTTCCCATTGATAAACTGTATGCCCAGTTTCACTCCGGAGGGATTCTCAAGCATAAGTCGTAAAATGGTCGAGATAGGAAATATCGTATAGACCTGAAACCAATGGTATGAAGAGAATACTCTCCCCTATCCCTGTGCCATGTAAATTTCCAGACCCAAGTCCCTAACCCATTAGGGGTGAGAACTTAGGAAAATAGTGATAGGAAAATACCGAAAGGGAATTTTTTTCCTTTTTCAAAGGACGAATGGACGAGATTCATCCGAAAGGAGCCAAGGGTTGTCATGGTCATTGGCTATGGGAAAGAGATGCAGGATTTAACCCCTTCTAACCCTCGGATCCACGAGTTCCAAGTTCATGTATCGGGAAGGTCACGGGTTGGGGCAACCAAAACCTCCAAAAACCAAAGTCGCGAAGTAACCTCAACCATTGTATCTATTAGTTCGGAGTTCGTGCATAGGGAGAGGACAGATATTGTTCATTGGATATATGTGTGGAGGACCATAGCCGTGAGATCCACAGGAAAGCGCATGAGGTATAAGCCTTTGAAAGTGGAGAGGAGAGTGGACTTTTGCAAAGTCCCAAAGTTTCAAAGTTAATCGGAACCATCCATCATCAGAGGACGGGTGGTAGCAGATCTGGGAGTTTGAGGATTCAGACCTCAGAAGATTTGCAAGGAGCAGATGAGAATACCCGAGGATCTGGGAGCCATAAAAAATCTAGCCATCCGCCGTGAAGGGAAACATGGCGAGAGTTCGACATTTCAATGACTTGCAACTTGGGAAGTCAGAGATAGGAATCATGAGAACTCGTGAAGTCCGAGTTTGCGATTTGATCACAGCCATTGATCGAAGAGAGGACGTGAACCATTGATTGTCCAAGGAGATATCAGGGATTGAGAGAAGGAAGGTGAGTAGCCCTCCATCTTCACTAAACGTGAATTCTCGATTCATGAAGAGTTGCTCTAATTCGTTGGGTTGCGGGAGATTATGGACAGTTGATCTGACATCGAGAGTTCAAATTTCGAGATTCCGAAGAAAGGAGATGGAATAATTTCCACCTTCGCGATACATGAAGTCTCGAAGCTCTTGAGGGTTTGGCCCCAATTCATAACGAGGGGTCATATGGATGGAGGTAAAGGAACAGAGCTAGCGTTGGGATAGGCTCTTAGTTCAGGAGTTTGGGAATTGGGTGAGTCAAGGTTGGCTCGAATGTGAATACCCGATGACAGGAGTCATGAAGTGCCTTTTAGTTAGTCTTGTGGTAACGGGTAGTGGTCACATGGAGGGGGGGGCTTGCACCTGGTGCTTGTTCGAGTGAGAGAACAAAAAAAATAAAATTATAGGCTTTACACTATAGAAGCTCCTTCATAAGGGTGGGTGTGTTACAAATTGGTATCAGAGCATGGTTACAGCACTTGGTCTGTTTGGGCTCATAGATGAGTTGCGTAAAGATCACATTAAGTGGTTTTAAGGGAGATATCCTACCTTACTCCCTTCCTAAAAAGTCTCGTTAAGCCCTTAGTATAGAAAATAATGACATCTTACTGTTGTGTGTGTATGTATTTAAGAAATGTGAATTATGTGTTAGTTATGAACTAATATAATGTTATCTAACAACAAGTGTTTTGTCTACATTCAAGCGGTCGATCAACCATGGGAAACTGAAATCATATATAATGGTGACGCACCACAAAGTGCTGGATGACTCCCATAATAGAGATGAAGAGTCTGATGAGAGGACGACAGTATAGACCCCCTTGGACCTGGCTGAGATTGTGAGGAGTCTCGTGGCTGAATTACAGAGCTGCAAGGCCGACAACAAGAGATTGATAAAAGAGAAAGAGAAGAAAATGCAAATTAATGTAGTCTTGCTGTAGAGTTTATGCAACATACAAAGACAAATACAGCATGGACGTGACACCAGTCATGTGGATCGATGACAGACAAAGAGGAGTCGAATTCCACCTGAGATACGAAAACATGTTTCTTTAAGTGGTCGCACTGGGAGGAGTACCTCGAGAAAGGTCCAACCTGGAGATAGGGGAAAAGCATCGAACCAATCCTCTGGAGAGGAAATCGGTGACTCAAAGGGATCTACTAGTAGTAGAATCAGTTCAAATTCTCAAAGAAAATGGAAGAAACAAAAGAATTCCAAAATTCATAATCTCGAAGAATTCAGGAAGGCCAAACCACCCTCTTTCGAAGGTGAGATTAAGAAGGGAGAGGAGGCAGAGGCCTGGCTTCTTGGACTAAAAATGTATTTTAGAGTCCATGACTTCTCTAAAAACTTGAAGGCCTGAATATCCACTTTCAAACTGAATGGAAAGGCTTCCATTTGGTGGGAAGACCTTAAGATACAAGCTGATAAGCGAGGCTAGTCCTCCTTGCTTGGTATCGTATAAACCATTGCTAGGATCCTGCGGGAAGAGGAGAGTAACCTCTATCCCTATTGTGGCTAAGAGAGAATAAAAGTGTGTGTTGCAGAGAATCATGGTCTAGCTCGGGGGTGGCTAGTGGTAAATCTGTTTGGAGTGATTAAGCTTACAGCTTGGTGGAAACAGGAACCCCTTCCAGTAGTCACTTCACATTGTCTGATTCTGATAAGTCTTTTCTCGACCGTAATTGTTGAGTTAGAATGATGAATGATGAACTGACATATCTATCTATAGATAT
>ML777301.1:677816-693493 GCA_009831015.1 Picea engelmannii | reverse complement strand
TATATATATATATATAGGAAGCATACACACAACATAGTCATTTCACACATATATGGTCATACATGCATATATATATATATATGCATGTATGACCATATATGTGTGAAATGACTATGTTGTGTGTATGCTTCCATCTCCTTGGGAACTCATGCTTCCCACTGATAAATTGTATGCCCAATTTCACTCCGGAGGGCTTCCCGGGCATAAGTCATAAAATGGTCGAGATAGGAAATATCATGTAGACCTGAAACCATCGTTATTAAGAGAATACTCTCCCCTGACCCCATGCAATGTGAATTTCCAGACCCAAGTCCCTAACCCGTTTCGGGTGAGAACTCAGAAAAATAGTGATAGGAAAATACCAAAAGGGAAAGGTTTTCCTTGTCTGAAGGATGGACATATGAGATTCATCTTGAAGGAGCCAAGGGTTTTCATGGTTGTTGGCTATGGAAAGAGCACAGGAGTTAACCTTTTCTAGCCCTCAGATTCACGAGTTCTGAGTTCACGTATTGGGAAGGTCATGGGTTGGTGCGAACAAAACCTCTGAAACCCAAAGTTGCGAAGTAACCTCAACCATTGTATCTTTGAACTCGGAGTTCACGCACAGGGAGAGGACATATCTCGTTCATTGGATCTATGAACGGAGGACCATAGACGTGAGATCTAGAGGAAAGTGCACGAGTTCTAACCCTTTGAAAGTGAACAGGAGAGTGGACTTTCACAAAGTACCGAATTTTGGAAGTTAATCGGAACCACCCATCGTTAGAGGACAGGCAGTAGCAGATCCAGGAGTTCGAGGATTCATGCCTCAGAATATTTGTAAGGAGCAGAGGTGAATACCCAGGGAACTGGGAGCCACAACAATCCTAGCCATCTACCGTGAAGGGACACATAGCGAGAGATTGATATTTCGATGACTCACAACTCGGTAAGACAAAGATAGGATAATATAGAAGGTTTATAAAAGGTTTTTCCAAGATTGGTTGTCCAATCACTGCCCTCCAGAGGAAGGGGGTTAAATTCAATTGGATACCGGAATGTGAAGAAATTTTTTAGTCACTAAAACACCTTCTGACCCATGCGCCCATGTTGAAGATCGTCGATCCTGATAAGGACTTCCTCGTGTACACAGATGCATGCAAGGAAGGACTCGGAGGAGTCCTTATGCAAGAAGGAGGCGTAGTTTGCTATGAATCTAAAAAATTGAATGAGCATGAAGTCAACTATGTGACCCATGATCTAGATTTGGCCGCCATAGTGCATGCTTTGAAAATGTGGAGGCATTACCTCCTAGGTAGGAAATTTGTACTTATGACAGACCACTGTGGATTGCAGCATCTATTTGACGAACCAAAACTCAATGGTAGACAAGCTAGGTGGATGGCCCTCCTTAGCTAGTTTGATTTTGAAATCAAACATATCATAGGAAAGGAAAATAAGGTGGTCAATGCCCTTAGCAGAAGTATGAAAAAAATTCACCTGGCAGTGGTGGGAACTTGTGAGATGAATATTAGGGAAAGAGTCAGGGATGCACAATAAACAGACACATTCTTCCAGACTGTGACCTCGTACCTACAACAAGAACCCGTAGGGCTAAAGTATTAAAGCTACCAGATGCTAGATGGAGGTTTGCTAACTTACTGATACATGATATATATTCCAAGTTGTGATGTCTTGAAGAGGTTCATAATGGATGAATCGCACAAGAGAACATACACTGACCATCCGAGCTATCAGAATATGGTTAGGGCCACTAGGAAACAATTCTATTGGCATGGATTGAAGAAAGGCATAGCTAAGTATTTACCTAAATGTCTAGAGTGCTAGAAAGTTAAGGAAGAACACCATCACCCAGTAGGATTATTACAACCTCTACCAATCCCAAAATGGAAATGGGAGACCATCTCCATGGATTTCATCATCGGATTACCAACATCGGCCAGGAAAAATGACGCCATCATGGTAGTAGTGGATAAATTGAGCAAGTCCACTGATTTTATTCCCGTCAAATCGACTTGCAAGGAAATAGATATTGCCAACATATTCATGAAGGAGATATTCATACTACATGGAATGCCTAAGGAGATCGTGACTGACAGAGACACAAAATTTACTTCAAACTTTTGGAAATCCTTGATGGTTGGCCTGTAGACCAAATTATTGTTTATCACAGCCTATCATCCTCAAACTGATGGATGGATGGAAAGAGTGAACCAAATGCTAGAAGACATGCTAAGGATTCATGTAATGCATCAACCTAAAAAGTGGGAAGATTGCCTAGCACTGATGGAATTTGTCTTCAACAATGGATACCAAGAATCACTAAAGATGAGCCCTTTTGAAGCCCTCTATGGTAGGTTGTGCAACACTCTAGTCAGTTGGAGTAATCCCATGAAAAAAATCACGATCGGACCTGACTTGTTGAAATAAATGGAACAACAACTGATTTAGATAAAGAAAAATATGAAAATCGCTCAGAATAGACAGAAAATTTATGCCGACAGAAAGAGAACCCCCAGAGAATTCAAGACAAGAGATCACGTCTATCTCAGAGTTAGGCCTAGGAAGAGTTCCCTAAGGATGGGAGCTTGTGCCAAGTTGGCACCTTGCTATTGTGGACCTTTTGAAGTTCTAGATAGAGTGGAACCTGTAGCCTATAGGCTAGCACTTCCTCCCATAGTAAAATCACATAATGTTTTCCATGTTTCATTGCTAAAGAAATATGTACATGACTCTAATCATATAATTGACTGGCCTGTGATCCAAGTGGAACTGGAGGGAGAATTCCTACCAGAACCTCAATGCATACCAGACAGGAAGGAAACCCCACTGAGGAACCGAACCATTGCACAGGTCAAGGTGCAGTGGAAATACTTTGGCCCAGATGAGGCCACATGGGAAATGGAGGATTCCATGAGATAGGCATACCCATTGTTTTTCACTTCTATACATACAGAACATGTTAATAAATAAAACATCGAGTATGTTGCTCGTTTAAGGGGGAGGGAATTGTGACACCATATTTCCCCCAGTTTGTAAATATAACTATACATGGCCAAAAGACTATGGAAAACTTTATGTGTGTGAATATTGATTCGATGGACCTCTATTTCAAAGGTAGATGAATGTGAACCTAATTATTTACTAAGAAAATGGACAAGTGTTGCGTTAAAATTCACCAAACCAATACATTACTGAATTTAATTGCTCAGGACTAGAACTGTCCTCTGACCCAGAAATGAATTACAGTCAGGTTGGTGGGTGGGAAGACCTCCTCAAGAGCTAATGAGGGATGGGGTGTGTAAGCACTCATTTGTAAGGCTTCCATACTTGACCGCTGACTAGGAATTCGGGCCACACGCGACCCTGATGAAAGAGGCGAGAAGGGAAGGTGTGGTAGGCAGAGGGAAGAACATGCTTGCAGAGAGTGTAGAGATGGGAAGTGAATCTCGGGGATTCAAGGAATAATGGAAAAACTAAGCATTTTGGAAACAGGAAATAGCAGAGAAGGTTATTATACAAGATGATAAGCGAGGCTAGTCCTCCTTGCTTGGTATCGTATAAACCATTGCTAGGACCCTGTGGGAAGAGGAGAGTAACCTCTGTCCCTATTGTGGCTAAGAGAGAATAAAAGTTGGTGTTCCAGAGAATCATGGTCTAGCTCGGGGGTGGCTAGTGGTAAATCCATTTGGAGTGATTAATCTTACAGCTTGGTGGAAACAAGAACCCCTTCCAGTAGTCTCTTCACATTGTCTAATTCTGATAAGTCTTCTCTCGACCTTAATTGTTGAGTTAGAATGATGAAGGATTTCTCGGTTTTTAGACACACACACACACACACACACACACATATATATATGGATGTATGAACATCTATGTGTGAAATGACTATGTTATGCGTATGCTTCCATATCCTTGGGAACTCATACTTCCCACTGATAAATTGTATGCCCAATTTCACTCCGTAGGGCTTCCCGGGTATAAGTCGTAAAATAGTCGAGATAGGAAATATCGTGTAGACCTGAAACCATTGGTATGAAGAGAATACTCTCCCCTAACCCCATGCCATGTGAATTTCCAGACCCAAGTCCCTAATCCGTTTGGGGTGAGAACTCAAAAAAATAGTCATAGGAAAATATCGAAAGGGAAAGGTTTTCCTTGTCCGAAGGACATACAGATGAGATTTGTCTTGAAGGAGCCAAGGGTTGTCATGGCCATTGGCTATGGGAAAGAGTGTGGGAGTTAACCCCTTCTAGCCCTCATATCCATGAGTTCTGAGTTCACGTATCGGGAAGGTCATGGGTTGGTGCGAACAAAACCTCTGAAACCCGAAGTTGCGAAGTAACCTCAACCATTGTATCTTTGAACTCGGAGTTCATGCACAGGCGGAGGACAGATCCCGTTCGTCAGATCTATGCACGGAGGACCATGGACATGAGATCTAGAGGAAAGTGCACGAGGTCTAATCCTTTGAAAGTGCACAGGAGAGTGGACTTTCATGAAGTATCGATTTTTCGAAGTTAATCGGAACTGCCCATCGTCATGGGACAGGTGGTAGTAGATCTGGGAGTTTGAGGATTCATACCTCGAAATATTTTTAAGGATCAGAGGCGAATACCCAGGATCTAGGAGCCCCAACAATCCTATACATATTTCGTGAAGAGACACGTGGCGAGAGATCGATATTTCACTAACTCGCAACTCGGTAAGTCAAAGATAGGAATCGTGAGAACTCGCGAATCTGAGTTTGCGATTTGATCACATCCGTTGATCGAAGAGAGGACTTGGACCGTTGATTGTCCAAGGATATATTGGGGATCGAGAGAAGGAAGGTGAGAGACCCTCCATCTTAAATAAACATGAATTCTCGATTCATGAAGAGTCTATCTAAACCGCTGGGTCACGGGATATTGTGGACCATTGATCTGACATCGAGAGTTCGTATTTTTGGATTTCGAAGAAAGGATATGATCTAATTTCAACCTTCACGATACGTGAAGTCCCAAAGTGATTGAGGGTTGGGCCCTGAGTCATAACAAGGGGTCATATGGATGGAGGTTAAGGAATGGAGCTAGCGCTAGGCTAGGCTCTTAGTTTGGGAGTTCGAGAGTCGGGTGAGTCAAGGTTGGCTCGAATGTGAATACTCGACGACAAGAGTCACGAAGCACCTTTTAGTTAGGATTGTGGTCACAGGTAGTGGTCACATGGAGGGGGGTCTTGCGCCTGGTGCTTGTTCACGAGGGAGAACAAAAACGAAAATTTAGAGGCTTTAGACTATAAAAGCTCCTTCAGAAGGGTGGGTGTGTTGCAAATATCTTAATAGAAGTATACAATGATCTAATGTACCTTCCTCGAGGCCCACGTAGAAACTCTTTCTATGCTGTGTTGTATGACTTCACGGTATCTACTGCAAATTCTGTTATAAAGCTTGCTACAATGTCCTCGAGCCAAAAATCTACTGCGTGTGTGGATTTGTTATTCACCTGCTGTAAATGCGCGATCTGAACTGAGGTCCACTCTAACTATCAGATCCTACTTGTTGTGTGGTTATCCTTCAACCTCAATATCCACTCATGGAATAAGTGTGGAAAATCACAGAAAAATACTTTATGCAAATCAGTAAACACATACTTCTCAAGATATTTGTGCGCTGTTACTCTAAGGTTTTTGTTATCTTTCTGCACAAAATCTAGCTCCTTTGTCTTCATCTAGATTTCGATCTCTTCTTTTGTGTAATTCCATGGTCTCAACATCCCCTTCTAGCGGTGCATTCTCTCACCTTCTTGTTGTCCAATTCGGTATTCTTTTGAAACGCCTTCTGCTGATCGATCATTCTTTTAACTGATCTTCAACAGATCGATCATTCTTTTGACAAATCTTCAACATATCCCATCCTCTCAATCCTATGTTGTTCCAAGTGCCAATAAAACCATTTGTTGGTTTCTTATCTAATTTATACCTTTAACATGATTGACCTAGGTTTAGGTCTATTAGGGATCCAACAAAGCCTCTAAAACTATCGGCCCTCCTAGTAAAACAGAAGGCAGCGCAACACACAGAGTGCACTGCACAATCTCACCCGATATAGTCTTAATGGGTGACTGTAATACTCATGAAGTGATTGCAGTCCAGGACTGAATGGGGATCTGTGACTTGTGCGCTATGACTTCTATCTAGTTATTAAAGAAATATATTGTCATTCTCATTTATGCATGTACTGTAATTCATTCCTACATCATTCTAACATCTACTCATAGACAATAAGAGAGATATAAACATTCAATCACATAACACAAGTTTTATCGTGGTTCACCCCCTCTTGGGCTATGTCCACAAAGGTCTAGCTCTCAAGCTCTTTTATTATGGTATTTCAAAAACTACAGCGTCGCGCACTTTACAACTCATTCTCATTCGGGTCAAGATCTATTATGATAAGGACTATATCACACCAGGCTCCTCAGCCTGTGATATAACCCTCGAGATCTACCCTCCTGACCCTCTACATCTCAACAAATTACAAGATTGGATCGCATTACAGTAGTGTTACAGACTAGTTACTCCTTCTCACGTGAGTAACACCCCATAGTCTGAACATTTCAACTCCAGACCCCTTACCTAGACCTCCTAGGTATCTATTAATATGCATTTCTGTCTCATCAACCATTACAATGTATTACAAAAACCCTAACCCTAGCGTTGTTAGGTCTTCCATGCATGTGTGTGGGTTGTTTTTTCTTCCAGTTGTCGCTTTCCTCTTACATGCCTTTCTTCCCAAAATATCATTTCTTTCTGATTCAGCCTGCTTCCAACACATATCTTGGAGGTTATGACACATGTTTGAGGCAAGTCTTGAAAATTTTGTAATATCATAGATATATTGAGGTCTTCACACATGCTTGAGGCATATCTTGGAAAATTGTTTGATGCATATCATGGTGATTTTGAGCACATGATTTGGAGGATTTTCTTAGAGATTTTGGCATAAGTTTTATGTGGTAATTGGGGTTGTATCAATTTTGATAATGATGTTGTATCAGTATCAGTATCAGTGACTGTTACATTGACAGGTTGAGTCTCTCATTTATATTTCGGGGAGGTTGTGTGGCACTCGGGAAGAATGGTGTCTTTAGACAATAAGTTGGTGCTTGGAGGGGATTTGCAACTTCCTTTGAGTTGGTTCTCATAAAACTAGGTGGTTGGTGCCTCCTTCTAGTTGGAGATGGATAATCTAGGGAGTTGGAGCTTACTTCATATTGGAGCCTGTAAGCTAGGGGTTGGAGGCTCATTCCAGTTGGAGCTAGAGAATCTAGGGAGTTGTATCTTCCTTCAGGTTCGAGCCTATAAATTTGGGGGTTGGAGACTCCTTCTAGTTGGTGCTGGAGAGTTTTGGAAGTTGGCGTTTCCTATGAATGTAATCTTCTAATATATAAGAAATATTTCCATGGTTTTCTCCCATTTGGGTTTCCACGTAAAATTCTTGTGTAATGTGTATTTTTGGTTACATGTTGATGATATCTTGAATGTAATTATAAATGATAAATTGTTGATAACTTAATGTTTAAATGTTGAGGTTAAAAGTGGTAAAAAGTGCCTAATATCAATTTACCCCCCCTTCTTAGTATTAGTGAATATTCGAACAAAGCTACCTATCCAAGACAACATATTGTTAGCTTTTAATTTATATCGTGCAATGATTTCCTCATTTATTTGATCCTCTATGTTTTCCCAACCACTCGTGTTTTCTCTTTCATGCACTTTTCCTATGTTCTCTCTCTATGACCCTTTTCCTCTTTTTGTTGATTTCACAAACTCTCTTCTTTATATTTACACAACTTTGCCATTGTAAGGTAATTCTTCTTACACGTTGTCCCATGACAGGGTTGTCTATGTTTTCAATTGTTGAACATTATTTGTGTATACAGACTAATTCCACTGAACCATCCAAGCTAAGATTCCATTGCTAGAAGCCGCAATATTGATTAAACAGGAATAGATATACCCATAGATAGATTGTGAAACAAAGTTTGATGTGAATTGAACCAAGAAAATAAATAAATAAGAGAATGAGATTGTGCATTAAACAATGTTGGATTACAAAGAAAAGGATGTGAATCTTCTACAAAGTACTAGTGGCGAGGTTACACTTCTCTCTTATTGTTGACATATTTTTGGAGACATTTTCTTAATTATGTAGATAGGCTTATGCAGATGGCATGACTCTTTTAGTACCTCTTGGCCTCATTATTGTAATGTCCTAGCTCTTTTATTGGCTTGGATCTTGTACAAGTTCTTGTATTGACTCTTGTCCTACCCTTTTACTAGTATCACTCTTCTATAGGCTCTTATACTTGGTCTTGTGCTACCTAGTCTACCTTCATACTTGTATACAAGCTCTTATACTTGGTCTTGTGCTACATAGTCTAACTCCATACTTTTATAGGCATAGGCATGAAAGAAGGCCAGATCCAAAGCATGGGATATGGGGCCACTATATGGCCCATTATTCCAACAATTCTTTCTTCCTATTCTGACCAAAATCTGGTGGGAATTTGCTTGAGCGTGACAGACTTTATATTTGCTTGAGCATGACAGACTTTAGTTGAAAAAATAAATTTTTCATCATGATATTTAATTAACAATTTCAACGTGAGAGAATGAAAAAGAAAATTTGAAGCGTGACAGCAAGAAAGTTGCAGTGTCAGGCTTAATCGAAAGAAATTTTCCATATCCATGAAATTCTTATCTAATGTATTGGGGACCGCACCTCAGAATGCCTTTTAATTTTGTTGAGTGGAATGGAACTTTTGTGATATTTAATTCCAAAGAATAATCGAGTACATGATTCTTAGTATAAACACTATATCCTAAGGTATATATAAAGGTGGTTATAGACTTAGGGTTAGAGTGAGTCAAACACGAACGTGTCATACAAAACTTTCTCAGATAAAAATTATATATTTTGAAAGTTAATTCAATTTTATACATTTCCTCTTCATACACCATACTAAAGTTCGTTGTGAAAGTACTTGGACTAATACGTATCAGTCACTAGATTCTTGTTTTCTCATATATGCATTGATAGTAATGTCTCTTGAAAAACATTATTAGGTTTCACTCACACAACATGCTTAATTAGCAACTCCATATCTTCTTTTGACATAATCTTTAAATCTTTTCCCAAAAATTCCATGTTGGAATCCTTCCCCTTGATAATTTTCTCATAAAGTTACCATATATAAGAAATCATTTCTTTATCATTTATCTCTCTTGCATGAAAGGGTTGTGTAAGATATATAACTTGATCATTGAACAACTTGTTATGACCCATGAATTGTAATGTAATAACACTACAACAAAACAAGCCATTAGCGCCTAGTTTAGCGTCGGATTTTAATGCATTTGAGGGCATGAATTGGGCCGATGGGATGGCACAAAACCCGACACTAAATGACATGTTCACCTGGGCGTCAGATTTAGCACCCAGTTTAGCTCACTCTTTAGCGCCAGGTTTTGCTCCCTCTTTAATGCCTAGTTTTGCTCCCTTTTTAACGCCCAGTTTTGCTCCTTATTTAGCACCCAATTTTGCTCCCGATTTAGGGCCTAGTTTAGCACTGAAATTGAGACATAGCTCTCTAAATAACACCCAAAATAGTTGTTGGTTTAGCTCCTATTTTAGTGCCTAGTTTATCTCCAGGTGTGGCGCCTAATTTAGCTCCTAGTTTATCTCTTCGTTTAGCGCCTAATTTATCTCCAGGTGTAGCTCCTAGTTTAGCTCCTAGTTTAACTCCTAGTTTAGTGCCTAGTTTAGCTCCATGTGTGGTGCCTAATTTAGCTCATGGTTTAGTTCCTAGTTTAGCTCTAGGTGTGGCGCCTAATTTATCTCCTGGTTTATCTCTTGGTTTAGTGCCTAGTTTAGCTCTAGGCGTGGCACCTAGTTTAGCTCCCAATCATGCTTCATGTTTTGCTTATAGTGTATCGTTGAAAATAGCTTCTAGTTTGGCTTCCAAATTAACTCCAAGATGTGCTTCCATTAGTGCATCTTTTTTTTGACATCAACAACAAGCAGACTCTAAAGCAATTTTTGACATCACAGAATAGTGTGCCACTAGAGTGCCATTTTTTTGGAAAAACACATCATATATTACATTACAAATTTAATGTGTTTTTTTCCCACAAAAACCAGTGCGAATACATAATTTAAGGGCACAACAAGATAGGCCTTTAACAAGATGAATGCTTTCCTCTTGAGATAAGACATTGACACCCACCATTTATGCTTTTTTCTATCAATTTTTCCAAGATTTGACACCTCTGCTGCAGAAATTTTCTAGCAGGGGAAACACACCCAACAAATTGCATGCTAATTGTGTTCCATTCAGATGATCGAAAATTCACCTAGTGAAGAAACTCCCCAAACAAGGAGTTTTGGGTGTGGATCCCAAAACCCAGTATGCATCCAGTGCAGGTGCAAGATCCCTATAGGTGAATCCAGTACCTCTGCATCCAAGAAGATAACAGAGAATTGAGATGACCAGAGCTGCTAGAAGGCACTGACAAAGGTAGAATTGTATGCAATCTGTTACAGGACAATTTAAACAAACCTACACAACCTAGAATCTATTTACATTCACTTTAAAAATTGTCTAAATTTTAAACTGACTCCTTAAAGGATACTTTAACCTTTTGTCCAAGCTAGAAATTGTTGAATGATATGTTTCGCAAGATTTTAAAGTAAGTATGCATCCAAAAGATTTGGAATCCCCAACCCTATCACCCTTCCCCTTTAGGCTGATTGTATGAATGCAACCTAAAATCATACTTTGAATTGAGAAAGAGACACAAAATATTTCCATCGCTTTGACATCTATCTATGGGAACAACCAACAATCAAACATAAGGTTGTGAATTTTAGCTTCTAAATCACCTTTTGGTTAAGCATCTACCAGAATGTTGTTTTTAGATCAAAATAAAATAAGGATATTAATATTTTATCATAATTGGGAAAAATACTAGAGCAAGATTATTGTCTATGCTTGTGACATAGTGATAAAGGAATCCATTCCCTTCCTCTTGATCTGTATTGCTTCTATAAGTAGAGAAAAAAAAACTTCCTTCTAAATATCAGTGAACCTAAAAATATTCCTTGAGAAAGACTCAGAAGCATTATTCATCAACCTCATATGTAGTGGGATCATTCCCTAAACCAAGTTAGTGAAAATTCATGGCACCCATCTCTAATGGTAATTGTCATATCCTCTCTTTCATTCTTGGGAATCCAAACTTGATAGCATCTACTCCTTAAACCATCCTTGGATAGATTATGAAGAGATGTCAGATACTGAAGTTAATGTGGGCACCATGGTCCAAACGGAGGTGGCCAAACAACTCAGTTGCATTGAAGCATGATTCAGAACATGTGCATCTTTGGCAGGGTAATAACAACAAACAACAGAATTGGTGTAAGTGATCGTGAACTCAACAAAAAAAAATCTAGAATCAAAATCAATAGCAACCAAAGAAGAAACCACAAACATAGATGATGTAGAACCCTCTAGGATGGAACCAAAACCATCAAATAGTCTAGAAGAAGACAGAACATTGTTATATTTTGGGGCTACTCGAAAAGTGTTTTCACATAGCTAGGAGAGCGCTAAGTCTCCTAGTCCCTTGGAGATGCTTGATGGACATATGGATGGCTCAATTTAGGTGAGATGCTTGACCATGGATAGAGTGCTAGCATGACACACTTACATAGGAGGTTGTTATCCTAATTCAAATAGTAACATACATTGGCACGAAATAGTTTTCTTCAAAATTATGAATACCTATGCATTTAGTCCTTCCGAAATTTCCCTAGTAAAGCTAAGAAACTAATGGATAGGAGAAGAGAAAACTTCGTTCCTGTCCATACTATTCGAAACACACCTTGAACTCTAACATTTTATTATGTGATTCATATTTTGCTAAAAATAATAAAGGGTAATTTTTCTTCATAGACAAAACCTTGAAACCAGAAATGATATGCAATAGGTTTCCACCTGTTGGGAACAAAAGATTACTAAATTACAGAGTGTCCTTTATAGAGAAATGATGTTTGACTTACCCACACTTTTCTAGCAATTTAATCTTCTGGCAATTGAACCAAGAGTCACCAGTTTCAGCAATTACAACAATTTAATTTGTTAGCATGCCCTGCAACCAAGAATTTTATATCAGTGAATATCAACAATAATCCCACTGCAAATGTACCTCATAAGAACAAAGATGACTAAAAGACAAATTTTTGACTAATTTTACTTCATAATTTGGTGAGATGTTTTGAGGCCTTGCCTGGATGTGTTTGAACAACACATTGACCTTTAAGGGCTCATTTGGTGCACTTTGTAAGGGAACACATTCAGGTACAAAAATATGCTAATAATTTTCCAAACATGTGGGTTTGTATTGCACCTTATTCACAAGGGATTCTAAGATACAGTTCATCAATGCACCCAAAACTAGGCCCATTTCCCATAGTCACCCTGTTAGGCTGCACAATTATAGCTTTCTCCTAGTTCAATAGTAATGAATATCCCACTAAACTATAGTCATTGAGAATCATCCCTACAAATAAATATGCTTTTGCAGACACAACTATTTCAACATAGAATGAAGTACTTATTGCACCCCAGTAAGTCCCTATGAAATGAGGATGAGTTTCCGCAACCTTTCCCTTAGCAGAAAAAATTACAGCCATGGGATAATCCGATGCATTTGCTAATTCCGCAAATGCACTTTTTCCCTTAGCAGCCCTCATATTTGGCCCACCTACCTACATTGGATTCACTGTTGTGTTTAGGAATTCTGATGTCATGTCCACTGCAGCTTCCAAAATTTTGGGATTGCTTAGCCTACAATTGATATAGTCCAGAGGATACCATGTCAAAAAAAATCGAGATAAACAAAAGATCAACAACTAATACTAGAAGTTCATTATTTCAAATCTAAATCCATAATTAGATTTGGAAACCCCATATCAACTTGAAAAAAAATGAAAAAAACAAGTGGAATTACTTCAATTAATACCACACATACACAGTTAGCATGGGTAGCCAAAATACCTTGCCTAGTAGAATATACAAAGAATTATAAAATTATCAGAAGTGGAAAAATCCAAAACCTCTTATCAACTGAGAACCTCAATATATTTGAAACTACGCAATGAAGCTCAGATAGTCCAGAAAAGGTATTTAAGATATTGAAGATAGACTAAGATTCTAATACCATCCTTGTCAAATAAACCAAATTCTTGTACACAAAATGGTCCAACTCAAGTACTGGTTAAGGTAGTAGAACTCCAATGCAAACAGAAAATGCAAAATCTCCACGGTATTGTTTAGAAAGTAAAGAACTGGATGAACCCAGATGGAAGCACATGAAAACAAATTAAGATAATCTCAAAATCAATACAACATATTTCATGCAAATACTTGAAGTGGCCATGACATCTAAATTTTGCAAATGGTCAAACAGATACAGTGAATATGAATTCAAATCGATATCTTGATCATGAAGAAAAAATGGATACACAAATCCTTTAGAAGGTCTAGGAAGTGTCAATGCCAATAATACCAAACTGCTAACACAAATCCTTTACAAGGGCAGGGAAGTATCAATGCCAATAACACCAAAGATGCTAACGTACTAGAGTACGAGGAAGGTATAAAATCCAAATCAACAGGATTGTAGTTACTGGGCACTCATGGTAAGCCTTTTGGGGTAGATGGAAAAACACCTTTCCCAAAACATTGAAAAGTACTCAAATCCTTTACTAATCACATCTTCTCCAGTTGCATTTACTACTAGATTACTGCAATTATTGAACCACATAATCTTATTAACTGAATCTAAATGACAAAATGACATAACCCACTTGACCCATATCCCAGGACCATAAAATCCCATTACATGAAATGCTCCAAATATGAAACAAGCTACTCCTGATAGGAATAAATGAATTCTAGCCAATCAGTAAACACACTACGCCAACTTTTATACGCAATATGTCATCATTTACACCCTAATTATTGTTATTAGTTGGTGGGATTGAATCTCCTTAGCTTATAGTTTATGTGTGATTGAATGAGACCCATTGGCTCCGAGTCAATGAAATAAAATTCCAAATGAAGCCCAATGCTCCATTGAAGTCTCTAAATTGGGGATGGACAGAAATCAACAGAACACAAGAAAAAGAAATGCATACTAGGGTTCATCCAACCTTCATGTCAAGCCTAAGTTCAAAGGCCATGACAAGATCATAGCCTTCCAATGTACTTGTTGTGGTGTCTAAAGGACGACTGGGAATCCAACTCCATGCGTTTTGAACCAACATAGGTTGCAGAAAAGAAAACCTGTAGCTAGTAAATTTCTTATTATTATTATCATCATGAAGTGGTCAAGATTTCTGGTTTTGTAAACAGTTTTTGCAGACTTTCCGTGGAAAGTAAAAGTAGGTTTTTCTGGATACTGTGTGTCCTCATGCAATTTAAAAGGAGTCTCTGTTTCCAACCAGTGCTACCACTGCATCTTTTAGAGCAGAGATGGAATTCTACTTCGGACAAAAATATTTAAATTGTCCGACTTCTTGACATAAATTATCCATCTTCTTGATAGACAAAATCTTTAAATTTTCAGACTTCTTGACATAAATTTTATGTCTTCTTGACAGAAGTCCTGAAGCTACATTGGCAAGGAAAGTGAGAGGAGGATACCTTTACAGCCAGCGCTAGGCTGGTTTAACTTTTGTTTGATTGAAACTTTTGTGTGGATAAAGACTCCAAACACCGACCTATCATTTAGTGAAGCTTTTAGAAATTTTGACCGACAAGGGGGCTACTCAAGCTTTGCTACATGGACCCACCACCTAACCTATGTAATATCAGACTTGGTAACTGTGTAGAATGACCAATTTATGAGTGAAATATTACAAATGGAACAAGCAACAGATGTCATTGTTATGTTGTTTTTGTTTATCAAAAATGGAAACACCAATATCACATGCCTGCCAAGTGGTGAGGAAAACATCCTCTGAAGTTGTATCTGTAACTTGAATTTGCAATGCCCAACAAGCCTCGACACAACCAATTCGTTTACATGAACATGCTCGAACCCAATGCTCAAACCCTAGTCTTTTGTACAACAAATGTTAACAGGATGGAACACCATTTTTCTATATAGGAAGAATCACCCGCTGAAGGGGAGTGAACCTCTAATGTTAACAGGTTGGAACACTAGTTTTCTGTACAAGAACAAGCACATGGAATGATATCTCTATCCATGTTCTTACATTTTCCTTCTCTATCATCAGAATCCTCTGATTTCTTCTGCAACCCATGATTTTTGTCATCTCTCTTGGAACCCTTTGAATTACCTCGAGTGAAAAGAGAGACCAGAGGTACTTCCATGACCTTTAATTTCATAGTGAATGATCTATTCTTCTTGGGCACAACATGGTCCATATAAATACTAGTCCCGACATATTCAACACAAGGAGACTGCAAATCCATACCAGGTTTAGTCGACTTTCTGAATCCCAACAAAGATATCTTCCACTTAGTGAGCAACTTGGGGAACTGGATCTTGACTCCAGGGACGTTAGAAGACTGTGGAAAGGAAATATCGATATCAATATCATCCAA
>ML777301.1:640916-677567 GCA_009831015.1 Picea engelmannii | reverse complement strand
TTTCTGAATCCCAACAAAGATATCTTCCACTTAGTGAGCAACTTGGGGAACTGGATCTTGACTCCAGGGACGTTAGAAGACTGTGGAAAGGAAATATCGATATCAATATCATCCAATGGTGTTGTAGTAAATTGGAGGAGAAGTAATTGGCCATGGTAAAATAAGTTACCTACAAGAGAAATGCAAAAGAACACATCGGCCTGGACAGTGGCATTGAGAAGAAGAAGAATGGAACGCTTCTGCCAACAAATGCAGCTACTCTGAAAACTCCAAAGAGAAGTCACAAGTTTGAAATCAAGATTTTGGATGAAGTTTTTTCAAAATGCACAATTCTAACTCCATCATATTGATAAATATCTTGAATGAATTCTGCTAGTAAATATAAAATTGTAACTCATTCATTATTGATGGTTATTCATTCGTTATTGATAGTTATTCATTCATTATATGATATTTAAACGGACATGAATTAGATCATACACTTACTTGTAAGTGTATGATATCATAGAAATTGAAAAGAAGAAGAACACAAAATTTATATTATGGTAATATTCATGAATCTTACATACAAGCGAATCCTGTGATTCTGAATACTATTCCAGACATCCCACCTACTCTCTCAACCCATCGAGATGCAAGGGATTAAAATAAATCTATGCATGGAAGAGTAGCAATCACCCCACCAGGATGCAGGGGATTAAACTAAATCTATGGATGGAAGAGTAGCAAGCAATCAATCACAACAAAGATAAAATGCGGTGAGGCGGTCCAGAGAAGTACTTTGAAAACCTTGTACTATTGAGGCGGTAAAATGGAGCCCTGACATACATGGATCGATCTGTTTGATGGTGTTCTCATGGCAGTGGAGACGGTGGCCACAATTTTTAATGTCGCCACAATTTTTAAATCCCTTGCATACACAGATTGATTGGTTTGATGGTGTTGTCAAGGAGGTGGAGACAATAGCTACAAATATTAAAGCCCTCTGTGGGTTTGATAGTCAATATAATGTATATATTTTCCAAGCAACTAAAAATATGTATGTCAGGATTTCCAAAAACATTAGGAAGTCAATATAATGCAGATATTTGTGTCAAGATTTCCAAATCCTTGTCAGAATTTCCCATAATGTAAATGTCCAAACTTATGATACATAGAGGTATATGTAAATGCATAAAAGAAACTCGGCAATAAGAGTTGAAGATTATTAACCAATAGGAAGTCAAATAAAAGTAAGTAAAATATTTAAAAAATGATTATTTTATTTTTCCTACTCAAAATTTGAAGATCATACAAAAATACATTTGGTCAACCACAAACTAATTGAAGGTCAACGCTCTAGCAATCACTAGAGTCCTAGCCTTCGACAGGGACTAATAAGAGAATTATTAGTACCATAGGCAATCGCTAAAATGCATTCACTGTACCATTCATAGTTAGACACGGGAGTAGTTTGAACCTCCCAAGCCATTGACAGAACATGTTCATCTAATAAATGGAGAGACACATTTTATCATTGAGTCTCACCCCCTCGAAGTCAAAATTAAAAAACTAAGAAGGTTACTAGAGGTTGTTGGACATATATCATAAACAAAGACTCTTGCCAATTATAAATATTTTAATCAAACAAACCAATATACCTTTTCAAGGTGCTTGTTGGTGCCTTTTTGGCATACATCTCTCAGGATATGTCTTCTATAAGAGATATAACTTTATTTATTCAGCTCATACATGAAGGAATATGCTCATTAAAATTAGGGTTTTAAAAATTGGGCATGATATGYATCACAACTAGGAAAATCTTTACATGGATTTGAAAAAAGATAGTCACCAAATTTTTCGAGCTCCGTTYTCCATTCAAAAAGACTAGAAACTAACTTATGAAAATTCATTGATATAAAAAKAATATTTCCCTTAAGATTTAAGCTGGAAGATGAACACCATAGTATCCTAAAATTTTCCCTCATAGAGAAACAACACCAAACTTTATATAATTGAAGTTCTCAACAGGGCATCGTGGTAGTAAAATAAGTACTTACAGAGTTGAATTGAAACCATTCATAATAAGGGGAGGAAAATGTTATTCCGCGTCTGATTTTCCTTGGGCAGGGTTAC
This sequence comes from Picea engelmannii, assembly GCA_009831015.1. Classification (NCBI taxonomy): domain Eukaryota; kingdom Viridiplantae; phylum Streptophyta; class Pinopsida; order Pinales; family Pinaceae; genus Picea; species Picea engelmannii. The sequence goes on along the minus strand of ML777301.1, from coordinate 675,452 downwards.
AGAGTTGAATTGAAACCATTCATAATAAGGGGAGGAAAATGTTCTTCCACGTCTTATTTTCCTTGGGCAGGGAAAGGTGCATCTGGAAAGAAAAGATCCATTCTCTCCAACACCAAATTTTACCCTTTCCCAACTTTCTTTTGCAGAATGATTTCACTTGTCCTGAATCCATGTAGGCATAATAGTCTCACTCTCACCACCTCCTTCATCTCATTGCATTCTACTTGCCCCTTTCCCCCATTCCCCATCTAATCCAAACTATGCCAAAGTTTTTTTACATAAATTGAAACTGATTGCACCCAGTAATATCTAATTTTTCCGTATTCGGAAAATCCAATAGAGGAATTCACTAACTCTCCATAAATTGAAAATAAAACAAAAGAAATCTTTGCTCGCATGGTAACAAATCCCCCTTTTTTTAAAAATTGGGTGAACGAAAGTTTGTATTTGCCTCATAACCCGAAATTTAGGCGAATTAAAGCATAAATACTGAAATATATCAAATGGGAGGGAGAATTCGTTATTAGTAATTCCCATATCTATAGAAATCGGGTGAATGGAGGTTGCGGTTGGAAATTTCATGGACAAAATTTATTTTTTTATCCCTTTCCCTCATAAAGGCCTGGGCTAACCCTATCAACAATTTTTTTTTTAAATAAATTAGGGGATAATAATAAAATTATAAAATAACCAATACAATACAAAAAATCCTAGAGGTGGACCTTACACTTCACTTTCTCCTTCGGATTCCTCAATCTGAATATCGCATGGATCATCTTCATTTGGTACTTCTTCCTGTACATGGTAGCATGACAATAGTTCTTTCACTATCTGTCTATTCCATTGTTGTTCCTCTATTATGAGTTAGACTTCTAGTTCCTTAATGAATATCACCCCTCTTATTTTCTTAAGTGTTGCATCTATGTTGGGGTTCTCATGTTCAAATGAGAAAGTAACTATAATGTTATGTTGTAGTACTGTCTAGATCATAGTTCCTCTGCACAGTTCCTGGTCTGTATACCAGTTTGCTGGGATACCCTCTAATGTGTGTACAAAGTGATGAGGCCATTGCTCTGGCGGTGTTATTTTCCACAGCGCTCTGCACTTCTCCAAGTGTTCCTTTGGTGCCCCCTGTCCATCATATTTATGTTGTTGGTTGCTTCTTTGTTCTGCACCAAACCTAATGTGAAATAACACCTTACATTGGTTCTAGTACTTGATTGTTTTCTTATGTTCTCCCCACCATCTTGTGGGTGTGGCCTTGAGTGCTATATCTAGCACTAAGAGTCTCTGATTTTCTAACACTTCATCTTCGTAACGTGTCAAGAATTATTCTATATTGTTCACCCCATGGAAGCTGGGTTGCTCCCTTATCTCCGTACCTACCCATCTTACTATGCGGTCTATTCTTGTGCATCTTCTTGTGGAAACTTCGTGTAGCCTCTATTGCCAGTTATCTAAACCCATATCTGTGTCTGACGCACATTAGGTGATGCTCCACCAATTGAGTATCCCATCTGCAGTTGGGTTTACGTAATCTTCATCTTGCGCAGTTGTTCTGTACAATTGGCTGATTTCCTCCAAGTTCAAGCAAGTAGACTCTATGAACCTTTCCCCTTCTGATGAGTCTAATGGCGCAATGACCCTATATTCTGTTGAATCGGAGGTCATTTTCTGTGTCTTTAAGTTGATTATGGCCTGGTTATCAAACTCTTAATCCAAGACAATCAATGATGGGTAAGGTGTTGTGTCATCCACTATCTCTATTACTTCGAAGTCAGCTTTAGTGCACACTCCATCCAGATCTATTGTTACTCCTTTTAGCCTTTCTATTGGAAGAACTCTGTGTTGATTTGCCAGTTTCAACTCAATGGGTGAATATCCTAACATGGGCTCTCCCATACAATGCCATGTCTTCTTGGGTAATACATTGACTTCGGATCCTAGATCCAGTATGATATCTCCCATGTTGAAATCTCCAATGTTTGTGTTCGGCCTAAACTCCCTACTTGTTCTTCTCCTTATATGTAGGTGGTTGACTATTTTCTGTTCTAACTTTCCTTCCATATCTATGCTACATCTTTCTAGCATATTTTTCAATACTTTGAGAGAGGATGGATCATTTAGTAATTTTATGCACGATTGAAAAAAATCCTTTGATTTTACTTACTTTTCCCAGGGGATGCATTTATTTGGTATGATCGAATGATGGAGGCATCTCATACTCTAGTACTTCCTTATTATGCTATGTGGTTGAGGTTGACCTTGTGTTAGGCTTCATAAATTCTTGTTTCGCTTGCTTAAATATATCCTTCTCATTCTACATGTCAAATTGATTCCTTGATTCGACATTCTTCTTCACCCAATGATGTTGTACTGGCTCTTGTCGTACTGCGTCGTTCCATGTTTTAGCTCCTCCACGTGTAACTATGTTGATGTTTCTTCCTTCATCCCTCACTTCTTCTAAAATCCATTGATCAGTCTAATTGTTCTGATTCCTCTTTTCCTTTATCTTCCCTAATAATGTAGGACATTCTTGTATGTCATGATCCGATGCGCGACAACACATACAAGTCACTGGTGGAAGTGGACATTCTCTGGTATAGTGTCCTAGTTATTGATAGTTGTGGCATACCACTAGTCCTCTACCTCTTCCAAAGCCTCCTCTTTCTCTTCCTCTACCTCTGTAGCTAGCTCAATCCCCTCACGATGTGTTATACTGAGGTGTCTGGTTATACTGCATGGTATTGTAGTGGGGTTGCGTTGCGTTGTACTATGGTTGTGTTGTGTTATATGGTTGTTGCGCAGTATTATACTATTGCTGCATAGTGTAGTATGGGGTTGGTACCTTATTAAACTGAGGTACATCTTTGCCGGTCATCATTTCTCCCTGCACCCTATATGCATTTGATGTCCTCTCTCTCATCAACTCCATTGTTCTACAGTCTTTGTCATCATGGCCTACTGACTTGCAAAAGTTGCAATATGAGCTCTTTGGGAATGTCTAGTACTTCTACATTATTGGGCAGTGATATGGATCGTGGCCTTGTTTCTTACATATTTTGCACCATATTCCTCTTGTTGGTAATGGATTTAGAATTCATGCTACCATGTACTACATGAATGTTGGAAATTCGTTCTTATAGTGTCCTTCTGTCGTGCATGTGGTACACCAAACTACTTCTCATTTGTCCTTACTTTTGTTCTAGTTTAGCTGGAATGTTAAGTTCTACAGATCCTCCTTCAACTCTTAGATGGTTGGATCTGTCTTTTGATATTGGTTTTCCTCCAGTTGTAGGGCTTCCTACAGAGCCTCTGCCTATGTATGAAAATTTTGTTGTCACATTGGATACTTTAAGTGTGGTAATAGTGAATTGACGAATAGGTGCCTATGCTCCATATATGTCATGAGATATTTCAACTTTCCTTTCAGTTGCTTGAATCTCTAGTCAATCTCCCATACAGATTCTCCTGGTTTCTTTTCGATTTCTATCATCGCATTCATGTATTGGTCCTCTAAACTTGGCTTCTGAAATTCATTTATCAACAACTTCTTGATATCCGCAATCATTCTAGTTATCCCTGGTGGATTGTTTGTGGTTAAACTCATATACCAATCCAGTGCGCGATCCCTTAGTGTGATCGCTAGTTGTGCAAGTTTAGTGTCCTCGTCTGTGATCTATTTTTCTTCCCAGATCTTTTCACAGATAAATAGGTTATTCTACGGGTCCTCCGACACTTCTCCTTTGAATTCTGGTAACCTGATGGTGGGATTGTGTCCTGCCATCCTAAATGTTAAACTAATACCTTTGCGCCATGTAGATACTTGACTAATGCTTCCTGAACTGGCTCCCCCAATTGTTGTTCCTTGTGTAGATGTACTTCCTGCTCTCTTCCTTCTTCTGAAATTTGGTTGCCTAAATGGTGGTGCTCTCTTTTGTGTGTTAATCGCACATGGGTTTATGGGTTCCACACTGACATTAATATGGATAGGATTTTTTCCTTCTCCTCCCACTCTTGCACCTCTCATCTTCCTCTCATATGTTGCATGCAAGATTTCCTCAATCTACTCCATAGCCCGGAGATCCTCTACCTCCTCTTCATCACTTGGCAAACCTTCCCTCGCATATATGGCTCTCTTCTTGGTGTTCACCTTGTATTCATAGGGTACTCCACTTCACGTCCTTCCCGCTATCACCATGATCCTCTTGATCTGGTCATCGTCCATCATGATTGGGTCCAAGGCTTCCTCCTTCTTTCCTTTATCTCTTTCTCCTTCCATTTCTCCTTTTTCTGTCAATGCTTCCCCCCTCCCTCCATGCACGCAGGGAAGTTTAACTTTTTGACTCCATTGTCATTACACCTCTATCCCTATTGTGGTTGAGCAAGAAGAAAATGATGTCTTGTAGAGCATCATGGTCTAGCTTAGGGGTGGCTAGTGGTAAATTATTTTGGAGTGATTGAGCCTACGGTTGGGTGGAAATGGGCACCCCTTCCAGTAGTCGCTTCACATTATCTGATTCTAATAAGTCTTTTCTCGACCTTAATTGTTGAGTTAGAATGATGAATGATTTCTTGGTTTTTCTCGGTTCCTACAACCAAAAACTCCTAAAACCAAAGTCGTGAAGTAACCTCAACCATTGTATCTATGAGTTCAGAGTTCACGCATAGGGAGAGGACAGATCTTGTTCATCGGATCTATTTGTGGAGGACCATAGCCGTGAGATCCAGAGGAAATTTCTTGAGGTATAAGCCTTTGAAAGTGCACAGGAGAGTGGAATTTTGTGAAGTCCTGAAGTTTCGAAGTTAATCGGAACTATCCATCATCAGAGGACAGGTGGCAGTAGATCTGGGAATTCAAGGATTCAAACCTCGGAAGATTTGCAAGGAGCAGAGGAGAATACCCGAGGATCTGGGAGCCACAACAATCCTAGCTATCCGCCATGAAGGGACACATGGTGAGAGATCGACATTTCACTGACTTGCAACTCGGGAAGTCAAAGATAGGAATCGTGAGAACTCACGAAGTCCGAGTTTGCGATTTGATTGCAGCCATTGATCGAAGAGAGGACATGGACCGTTCATTGTCCAAAGAGATATCAGGGATTGAGAGAAGGAAGGTGAGTGGCCCTCCATCTTCACTAAACATGAAGTCTCAATTCACGAAGATTTGATCTAAGTCGTTGGGTCGCGGGAGATTGTGGATCGTTGATGTGAGATCGGGAGTTTAGATTTTTGGATTTCGAAGAAAGGAGATGGAATAATTTCCACCTTCACGATACGCGAAGTCTCGAAGTGCTTGAGGGTTGGGCCCCAAGTCATAACAAGGGGTCATATGGATGGAGGTAAAGGAACAGAGCTAGCATTGGGATAGGCTCTTAGTTTGGGAGTTCGGGATTCAACTAAGTCAAGGTTGGCTCGAATGTGGATACCCGACGACAGGAGTCATGAAGTGCCTTTTAGTTAGGCTTGTGGTCACGGGTAGTGTTCACATGGAGGGGGGGGCTTTCTCCTGGTGATTGTTCAGGGGGGAGAACAAAAAAAATAAAATTATAGGCTTTACACTATAGAAGCTCCTTCATAAGGGTGGGTGTGTTACAAATTGGTATCAGAGCATGGATACAACACTTGGTCTGTTAGGGCTCATAGATGAGTTACGTAAATACCACATTAAGGGGTTTAAAGGGCGATATCCTACCTTACTCCCTTCCTAAAATTTCTGGTTAAGACATTAGTATAGAAAATAATCACAACTTACTATTGTGTGTGTATGTATTTAAGAAATGTGAATTATCTGTTGGTTATGAACTAATATAATGTTATCTAACAAAAAGTGTTTTTTTTTTTCATTTAAGCAGTCGATCAACCGTGGGAAACTGAAATCATATAGAATGGTGATGCGCCACGAAGTGGGGTATGGCTCCCATAATAGAGATGAAGAGTCTGATGAGAGGAGGGAAGTAGAGACCCCTCCGGACCTGGCTGAGACTGTGAGGAGTCTCGTGGCCGAATTACAGAGCTGCAGGGCCGACAACAAGAGATTGATAAAAGAGAAAGAGAAGCAAATGGAAATTTATGCAGTCTTGCTGTAGAGTTTATCCAGCATACAAAGACAACTGTAGCATGGACATGACACTAGTCATGTGAAATGATGACAAACAAAGAGGAGTTGAAGTCCACCTGAGATACAAAAACATGGCCCTTTAAGTGGTCGCACTGGGAGGAGTACCTCAAGAAAGGTCCAACCTGGAGACAGGGAACAAGCGTTGGACGAATCCTCTGGAAAGGAAACTGGTGACTCAGAGGGATCTTCTAGTAGTAGAATCAGTTCAAATTCTCAAAGAAAACGGAAGAAATGAAAGCATTCCAAAAATCATAATCTCGAAGAATTCAGGAAGGCCAAACCACCCTCTTTCGAAGGTGAGATTAAGAAGGGAGAGGAGGCAAAGGCCTGGCTACTTGGACTAAAAACGTATTTCAGATTCCATGACTTCTCTGAAAACTTGGAGGCCCGAATATCCACATTCAACATGAATGGAAAGGCTTCCATTTGGTGGGAAGACCTTAAGAATGTGAAAGGGATTCATGAAGAGGACCTATATTGGGAACGTTTTGAGAAATACTTCAGGAAGAAGTATATGTCGGAAAAATAAATTGACGAGAAGACTAAAGAGTTCTATGAACTCAAGATGGGCAAACTTACCATAGAGGAATATGTCAGTAGATTCCTTGAGTTGCTGAGGTACGTACCCTACATAAAAGAGAAAAAGGAAAAGGTGCAACGATTTATCAGTGGGCTACCTAAGGAATATCATAAGAGAATTGAGTTTGACGAGCTGAAGAAGCTAGAAGACACTATATGAAAGGCAAGATATTGTTATGAACAACTTGGGCTTCAGAAAGAACCTCGTGAAGGTTGGAAGTAGAAGAATAGTTTGGGGTTCCAAAAAAAGGGGTTTAAACCCCTAAGATTTAAAAACTATAAGAAGGATTCAAGGATGAGATTTCCTTCCCGAAGTGTATGCCAGCATAATTTCCCCTCCCAAAGAAGAAATAAACCTTTTGGATCAACCCCAAGAAAGATGGATAAACCAAAGAAAGAATCGTTGAAATGTTGGGGTTGTGGAGAAGAACATCTACTGAGGAACTGTCTGCACAGACAACAGAACAATAGGAGAATTTAAAATGTCCAAGAAGCCACCACTGTTAATGAGGTGGCCAGGAGTATGCCATGAATTTATGCAACCGTGGATAACAAACAAGATGAACACCAAGATTTAGTGGTGGAGATGGAAGGTATGATTGCCAACCATCTAGCATCTATTTGAATTCACCCTGGTTCAAATTTGAGTTATGTGGCCCCTCGAGCTGTTGATAAGTGTAAATTACAACCACATAAACATGCTAAGCCCTGGTTGGTATAGTTAGCCACTGGCACCAAAAGAAAAATAGTGGAGGTTGTATCAGCTTGCCAATTCACTATGGATGGATTTCCCACCCAAGCTAACCTTAACATACTTCCTGTAGGATCGTATGACCTGCTAATTGGTATGGAATGGCTAGATGCATATAAAACTAAGTTGTATAGAATGTGTAAATGAAGAGGGAAGAAAGATAAACCTCCAAGGGATTCAGAAGCATGTCTTAGTGAGATGAATATCAGCCCTTCAAATGAAAAATTATTGCAGAAAGGGGTGTCCTCTATATCCAATACAGGTGTTGGGATCTATTGAGGATGACAGGCCAAGCCTAGATGACCACCCCATACTAAGAGAGTATATATATGTGTTTTTTATCCGGGTTATTTTCGGCACGAAATGAGAGCGGAGATATAATAAAGAAATGCACAGAGATATCGCGTATATCCAGTAATATAACAGAAATATATCAGAGATGCAACCATAAACACAGAGATACAATAATACACGATTTCTATTAATGAAAGAAATGTATAGAGACTGTAAAAATATAGAGTTAAAGACTCGCTAGAATGGTGGCAACTTATCTCTAAGAAGAGATGTGATGGCTACTCACATTCGCAAGAAGATGATTACAATGAGGCTCTAAAGGCCCTTTTACAATAAACAAGAATGCCAAAATTCCTAGACATCCAAAAACCTAACCCTAGGATATGAAGCGCCAAAATTCATGTGGGCCCCATTTGGGTAAGTTAGTACATCAACTTTCCAGGGTCGTAACTTTTGCATATGATCTCCGTTTTAGGTGTATGATAGCTCATTGGTAAGGTATCATCGAGGAGATTCATTTTGGGGGCTCAATCATGCCTTAGGCTATCATTGAGAACCTCCATCTCGAAAAACCGTCATTTAGGCCCTCAAAATGGCCACAGAAGTTAAAACCTGCTAAAAATAGTAAATTGCCAAAATTGCCAGAAAACTGTTTTGAGCTAGTCAGAAAAGGTGGGTGGCCACTGATATCCACCTGGATCAGTTTCCAGAAGAGGTATTGGGTCTACCTCTGATAAGGGACATTGACTTATCAATAGAACTTGCACCTGGAGCGGTACTAGTATCTAGGACCCCCTATAGGATGAGTACACCCAAGATAGTTGAACTCAAACTACAGCTAAAGGAAATGATGGACAAAGGCTACATCCAACCTAGCGTGTCTCCATGGGGAGCACCAGTCCTGTTTGTGAAGAAGAAAGATGGTATGTTCTGATTGTGCATAGATTATAGGGAGTTCAATAAGGCAACCATAAAGAAGAAATACCCCTTACCCAGAATCGATGACTTGTTCGAACAATTGGGGGGTGATACCATTTTCTCAAAGGTTGAATTGATATATGGATACCATCAAGTCCGAATCAAGGATGAAGACATCAACAAAACCTCATTCAAGACAAGATATGGTCACTACGAATTTTTGGTAGTACCATTTGATTAACAAATGCCCCTGCCACCTTTATGTGCTTGATGAACAATGTACTCAGCAAATTCCTAGACAAGTTTGTATTGGTTTTTATTGATGATATCTTAATCTACTCCAAGAATAGAGAGGAACATGAGGAATATATTGGACTTGTACTTCAAGTGCTAAGAGATCATCATCAACTCTACGCCAAATTTAGCAAGTGTGCCTTTTTCCAGAATTGAATACATTACTTGGGCCATGTCATATATGAAGAAGGGGTAGAAATAGACCCTGACAAGATCAGATCCATCATGGAATGGCCTACCCCAAAGGAAGTTTCATATATCAGATCCTTTATGGGTTTAGGAAGATAATATAGGAGGTTTATAAAAGGGTTTTCGAAGTATGGTTGTCCAATCACTACCCTCCAGAGGAAGGGGTTAAATTCATTTGGACACCGGAATGTGAAGAAATTTTTTAGTCACTAAAACACCTTCTGACCCATGCACCCATGTTGAAGATCGTTGATCCTGATAAGGACTTCCTCTTGTGCACAAATGCCTGCAAGGAAGGACTTGAAGGAGTCCTGATGCAAGAAGGAAGCATAGTTTGCTATGAATCTTGAAAATTGAATGAACATGAAGTCAACTATGTGACCCATGATCTAGATTTGGCTGCCATAGTGCATGCTTTGAAAATGTGGAGGCATTACCTCATGGGTAGGAAATTTGTACTTATGATAGAACGTTGTGGATTCTAGCATGTGTTTGACCAACCAAAACTCAATGCTAGACAAGCTAGGTGGATGGCCCTCCTTAGCGAGTTTGATTTCGAAATCAAACATATCAGAGGAAAGGAAAATAAGGTGGTCGATGCCCTTAGTAGAAGTATGAAAACAATTAACCTGGTAGTGGTGGGAACTTGCGAGATGAATGTCAGAGAAAGATTCAAGAATGCCCAAGAAATAGACGCATTCTTCTAGACCGTGACCTTGTACCTACAACAAGAACCAATAGGGATAAAGTATGAAGTCTACCAGATGTTAGATGTAGGTCTACTGAGTTACCGAAATATGATATATATTCCGAGTTGTGATGTCTTGAAGAGGTTCATAATGGATGAATTGCACAAGAGAACATACACTGGCCATTCGGGCTATCAAAAGATGGTCAGGGCCACCAGGAAACAATTCTATTGGCCTGGATTGAAGAAAGACATAGCTGAATATTTAGCTAAATGTCTAGAGTGCCAGCAAGTTAAAGCTGAACACCAGGACCCAGTAGGATTATTTCAACCTCTACCAATCCCAGAATGGAAATGGGAGACCATCTACATGGATTTCATCATCGGATTACCAACATCGGCCAGGAAGAATTACGCCATCATGGTAGTAGTGGATAAATTGAGCAAGTCTGCTCATTTTATTCCTGTCAAATCTACTTGCAAGGAAATAGATATTTCTAACATATTCATAAAGGAGATATTCAAACTACATGGAATGCCTAAGGAGATCGTCACTGACAGAGACACAAAATTTACTTCAAAATTTTGGAAATTCTTGATGGTTGTCCTTGAGACCAAATTATTTTTTAGCACAACTTATCATCCTCAAACTGATGGGTGGATGGAAAGAGTGAACCAAATACTAGAATACATGCTAAGGATGCATGTAATGCATCAACCTAAAAAGTGGGAAGATTACCTACCACTGATGGAATTTGCCTAAAACAATGGCTACCAAGAATCACTAAAGATGAGCCCTTCCAAAGCCCTCTATGGTAGGCTGTGAAACACTCTAGTTAGTTGGAGTAATCCCGTGAACAGAATTACAATTGGAACCAACTTGTTGAAATAAATGGAACAACAAGTGATTCAGATAAAGCAAAATCTGAAAATCGCTCAGAATAGACAGAAAATTTATGTCGATAGAAAGAGAACCCCCAAATAATTCAAGACAAAGACCACGTCTATCTCAGAGTTAGGCCTAGGAAGAGTTCCTTGAGGATGGGAGCTTGTTCCAAGTTGGAACCTCGGTATTGTGGACCTTTTTAAGTTCTAGATAGAGTGGGACCTCTAGCCTATAGGCTAGCACTTCCTCCCATAATAAAATCACAAAATGTTTTCCATGTTTCATTGCTGAATAAATATGTACATGATTCTAATCATATAATTGACTAGTCTGTGATCCAGGTGGAACCAGAGGGAGAATTCCTGCCAGAACCTCAATGCATACTAGATAGGAAGGAAACCCCACTCAGAAACTGAACCATTTCACAAGTCAAGGTGCAGTGGAAACACTTTGGCCCAGATGAGGCCACATTGGAAATGGAGGATGCCATGAGACAGGCATACCCATTTTTGTTCATTCTGTACATACAAAACATGTTAATAGATAGAACGTTGAGGATGATGTTCCTTTAAGGGGGAGGGAATTGTGGCACCCTGTTTTCCCCAGTATCTAAATATAACTATAAATGGCCAAAAGGCTATGGAAAACTTTATATGTGTGATTATTGATTCGATGGACCTTTGTTTGAAAGGTAGATGAATGTGAACCTAATTATTTACTAAGAAAATGGACAAGTGTTGCATGACTAATGGAAGGGGGGTGTACTTAGAAATACCACGAATTATATGAAAGAGATGGTGAAGGGGACCATGAATGGTTGTGTTAACCTTCACCAAATCAGTACATTACTGAATTTAATTGCTCAGGACGAGAACGGTCCTCTGATCCAGAAATGAATTATAGTCAGGCTGGTGGGTGGGAAGACCTCCTCAAGAGTTAATGAGGGATGGGGTGTGTAAGCACTCATCCGTAAGGCTTCCAGACTTGACCGCTCACTGGGAATTCGGGCCACATGCGACCATGATGAAAGAGGCGAGAATGAAAGGTGTGGTGGGCAGAGGGAAGAACACGCTTGAAAAGAGTGCAGAGATGGGAAGTGAATCTGGGGGATTCAAGGAAGAATGGAAAAACTAAGCATTTTGGAAATAGGAAATAGTAGAGAAGCTTATGATACAAGATGATAAGTGAAGCTAGTCCTCCTTGCTTGGTATCATATAAACCATTGCTAGGATCCTACGGGGAGAGGGGAGTAACCTCTGTCCCTATTGCGGCTAAGAGAGAATAAAAGTTTGTGTTGTAGAGAATCATGGTCTAGCTCGGGGGTGGCTAGTGGTAAATCTGTTTGGAGTGATTAAGCTTATGGTTTGGTGGAAACAGGCACCCCTTCTAGTAGTCGCTTCACATTGTCTGATTCTGATAAGTCTTTTCTCGACCTTAATTGTTGAGTTAGAATGATGAATGATTTCTCAGTTTTACATATCTATATATCAATCTATCTATCTATCTATCTATCTATCTATCTATCTATCTATCTATCTATATATATATATATATATGCATGTATGACCATCTATCTGTGAAATGACTATGTTATGTGTATGATTCCATCTCCGTGGGAACTCATACTTCCCACTGATAAATTGTATGCCCAATTTCACTCTGGAAGGCTTCCGGGGCATAAGTCATAAAATGGTCGAGATAGAAAATATCGTGTAGAACCGAAACCATGGGTATGAAGATAATACTCTCCCCTGACCCCGTGCCGTGTGAATTTATAGACCCAATTCCCTAACCCATTTGGGGTGAGAACTCAGAAAAATAGTAATAGGAAAATACCGAAAGGGAAAGGTTTTCCTTGTCCAAAGGATGGACAGATGAGATTCATCCTGAAGGAGCCAAGCGTTGTTGTGGCCGTTGGCTATGGGAAAGAGCATGGTAGTTAACCCCTTCTATCCCTCGAATCCATGAGTTCTAAGTTCGCGTATCGGGAAGGTCATGGGTTGGCGCGGCAAAAACCTTTGAAACCCGAAGTCGCGAAGTAACCTCAACGATTGTATCTGTGATTTCGGAGTTCACGCACAGGGAGAGGATAGATCTCGTTCGTCGGATCTATGCATGGAGGACCATACACGTGAGATCCAGAGGAAAGTGCATGAGGTCTAACCCTTTGAAAGTGAACAAAAGAGTGAACTTTTGTGAAGTCTCGAATTTTTTAAGTTAATCGGAACCACCCATCGTTAGAGGATAGGTGGTAGCAGATTCGGGAGTTTGAGGATTTAGACCTCGGAATATTTGCAAGGAGCAGAGGCCAATACCTGAGGAGCTAGGAGTTGTAGCAATCCTAACCATCTATCGTAATGGGACACGTGACGAGAGATCAATATTTCACTAAGTTGCAACTCGAAAAGTCAAAGATAGGAATTGTGAGAACTCGCGAATCCGAGTTCGCGATTTGATCATAGCCGTGGATCGAAGAGAGCACATGGACCGTTGATTGTCCAAGGATATATCAAGGATTGGGAGAAGAAAGGTAAGAGAACCTCCATCTTCAATAAACAGGAATTCCTGATTCACAAAGAGTCTATCTAAGCAATTGGGTCGCGGGAGATTGTGAACCGTTGATCTGACATTGGGAGTTCGTATTTTTGGATTCCAAAGAAAGGATATGGACTAATTTCCACCTTCGTGATACGCACAGTCCCAAAGTGCTTGAGGGTTGGGCCCCAAGTCATAACGAGGGGTCATATGGATGGAGGTTAAGGACCAGAGCTAGCACTGGGCTAGGCTCTTAGTTTGGGAGTTCGGGAGTCGGGTGAGTCAAGGTTGGCTCGAATGTGAATACCCAACGACAGGAGTCATGAATTGCCTTTTAGTTAGGCTTGTGGTCATGGGTAGTGGTCACATGGAGGGGGGGGCTTGCGCCTAGTTCTTGTTTGCGCAGGAGAACAAAAATGAAAATTTAGAGGCTTTACACTATAGAAGCTCCTTCCGAAGGGTGGGTGTGCTACAAATATCTTAATAGAAGTATATAGCGATCTAATGTACCTTCCCCGAGGCCCACATAGAAACTCTTTCTATGATGTGCTGTATGACTTCCCGGTATCTACTGCAAATTCTATTATAAATCCTGCTATAATGTCATCAAGGCAAAAATCTACTGCGCAGGTGAATTTGTTATTCACCTGCTGTAACTGTGCGATCTGAACTGAGGTCCACTCTAACTGTCGGATCCTGTTTGTTGCGTGGTTATCCTTCAACCTCAATATCCATTCATGGAATAAGTATGGAAAATCACAGAAAAATACTTCATGCAGATCAGTAAACACATACTTCTCAAGATATTTGTGCAGTGTTACTCTAGGGATTATGTTATCTTTCTATGCAAACTCTAACTCCTTTGTCTTTATCTATATTTCAATCTCTTCTTTTGTTGGATTCCATGGTCTCAACATCCCCTTCTAGCGACGCATTCTCTCACCTTCTTGTCATCCGATTCAGTATTCTTTTGAAACGCCTTCTGCTGATCGATCATTCTTTTAACAGATCTTCAACATATCGATCATTATTTTGACAAATCTTCAACAAATCCCATCCACTCAATCCTATGTTGTTCCAACCGCCAATGGAACCATTTGTTGGTTTCTTATGTCATTTATACCTTTAACATGATTGACCCAGCTTTAGGTCTATTAGGGATCCAACAAAGCCTCTAAAACTATCGTTCCTCCTAGTAAACCAGAAGGCAACGCAATGCACAGAGTGCACTAGACAATCTCACCCGATATAGTCTTAATGGGTGACTACAATACTCATGAAGTGATTGCAGTCTAGGACTGAACAGGGATCTGTGACTTGCGCGTTGTGACTTCTATCTAGTTATTAAAGAAATATATTGTCATGTTCTCATTCATGCATGTACTGTAATTCGTTCCTACATCATTCTAACATCTACTCATAGACAATAAGAGAGATATAAACATTCAATCGCATAACATAGGTTTTATCGTGGTTCACCCCCTCCTGGGCTATGTCCACAAAGATCTGGCTCTCAAGCTATTTTATTATGGTAGTTCCAAAACTACAGTGCGCTTTACAACTCATTCTCATTCGGGTCGAGATCTATTATCATAAGGACTATATCACACTAGGCTCCTCAGTCTGTGATCTAACCCTCGATATCTACCCTCCTGACCCTCTACATCTCAACAACTTACAAGATTGGATCGCATTACAGTAGTGTTACAGACTAGTTACTCCTTCTCACATGAGTAACACCCCATAGTCCGAACCTTTCAACTCCAGACCCCTTACCTAGACCTCCAAGTTATCTATTTATATGTATTTTTGTCTCATCAACCATTACAATGTATTACAAAAACCCTAACCCTAGCATTGTTAGGTATTCCATGCATGTGTGTGTGTTGTTTTTCCTTCCAGTTGTTGCTTTCCTCTTACATGCCTTTCTTCCCAAAGTATCCTTTCTTTCTGAGTCGACCTGCTTCTAACACATATCTTGGAGGTTATGATAGATGTTTGAGGCATGTCTTGAAGATTTTGTAATATCATAGATATATTGAGGTCTTGACACATGCTTGAGGCATATCTTGGAAAATGGTTTAATGCATACCATGGTGATTTTGAGCACATGATTTGGAGGATTTTCTTAGAGATTTTGGGATGAGTTTTATGTGGTTATTGGGCTTGTATCAATTTTGATGATGATGATGTATTAGTATCAATGAAAATTGCATTGACAGGTTGAGTTTCTTATCTGTGATGATGATTATGTATCAGTCTTAGTGATAGTTTCAATGAAAGATTGAGTCTCTCATTTATATTTAGGGGAGGTTGTGTGGCACTCCGGAAGATTGGTGTCTTCAGAAAACAAGTTGGTGCTTGGATGGGATTTTCAACTTCCTTTGAGTTGGTTCTCATAAAACTAGGGGGTTGGTGCCTCCTTCTAGTTGGAGATGGATAATCTAGGGAGTTGGAGCTTCCTTCATATTGGAGCCTGTAAACTAGGGGGTTGGAGGCTCCTTCTAGTTGGGTTTCCACGTAAAATTCTTGTGTAATGTGTATTTGTGGTTACATGTTGATGATATCTTGAATGTAATTATAAATGATAAATTGTTGATAACTTAATGTTTAAATGTTGTGGTTAAAAGTTTTAAAAAGTGCCTAACCTCGATTTACCCCCCCCTTCTTAGTATTAGTGAATATTCGAACAAGGCTACCTATCTAAGACAACATATTGTTATCTTTTAATTTATATCATGCAATGATTTCCTCATTTCTCTGATCCTCTATGTTTTCCCAACCACTTGTGTTTTCTCTTTCATGGACTTTTTCTATGTTCTCTCTCTATGACCCTTTTCCTCTTTTTGTTGATTTCACAAGCTCTCTTCTTTGTATTTACACAACTTTGCCATTGTAAGGTAATTTTTATTACACATTGTCCCATGACAGGGTTGTCCGTGTTTTCGATTGTTGAATGTTATTTGTGTATAGAGACTAATTCCACTGAACCATCCAAGCTATGATTCCATTACTAGAAGCCACAAGCTTGATTAAACAGGAATAGATATACCCATAGATAGATTGTGAAACAATGTTTGATGTGAATTGAACCAAGAAAAAAAAAAAAAGAGAGAATGAGATCGTGCATTAAACAATGTTGGATTACAAAGAAAAGGATGTGAATCTTCTACGAAGTACTGGTGGTGAGGTTACACTTCTCTCTTATTGCTGACATATTTTTGGAGAGATTTTCTTAATTATGTAGATAGGCTTATGTAGATAGCATGACTCTTTTACTATCTCTTGGACTCATTGTTGTACTATCCTAGCTCTTTTATTGGTTTCGATCTTGTACAAGTTCTTGTATTGACTCTTGTCCTACCATTTTACTAGTATCACTCTTGTATAGGCTCTTATACTTGGTCTTGTGCTACCTAGTATACCTTCATACTTGTATACAGGCTCTTATACTTGGTCTTGTGCTACATAGTCTAACTCCATACTTTTATAGGAATAGGCATGAAAGAAGGCCACATCCAAAGAATGGGATATGGGGCCACTATATGGCCCATTATTCCAACAATTCTTTCTTGCTATTCTGACCAAAATCTGGTGGGAATTTTTAGTTCCATGCGAAACTATGATTTCAAAAATTACAAACCATGTTCTTGAACTAACTTTGGAGCTTTGGATCTACCCAAATACTCAAAATTGCAATTTAAGCAATGCAAAATAACATTTAACAAGAGCGATTTGTGTGCCCTATTTCAAGCCCTATCTTACCAGTTTCAAGCTCTATTTAAAGCCTATTTTATTAATTGACTTAATGCATATTAAAGTCGGTCTAGTTTCAATAAATTCAGTCTTATCCTACAAGTTTTAAGCCCTATTTCAAGCTTTATCCTACCAATTTTAATCCATGTCATATCCTATTATTCGGACTTGAATGAGTTAATTGTGATTGCACCAACAGTAGCTAGGTGCTCTACAACCAATGGGGAGATGTTGTCACTTAATGTCACATTACATGACAACATCTAAAAAATTAAACCAAAGTGAAAACATCTAAAAAATTAAACCAAAGTAGGTGACAACATCTAAAAATTAAACTATCCTAGATCCATCTTAAAATAGGAGCTATCAAACGCCAAGAGGTTGAGAGCACACGGATCCACACCTAGGTTAATTGGATGACTTATATCAACCAGATCCTTAGTTGTACCTTCCTCAAATATGTTTATTTCTTAAAGAAACTAACTTATAGAACTCTAGTCCTTTCTTTCAAACTACCCTCTCTGAATCAATAAAACAATAAACCAAACCTCTGATTATGATTCCCGATCACACCTCAGAATGTTTTTATATTTTCTTGGGCATGATAGACTTTAGATGACAAAATAAATTCGTCATCGTGATATTTAATTAAAAATTTCAATGTGAGAGAATGAAAAAGAAAATTTGAAGCGTGATTGCAAGAAAGTTGCAGTGTCAGGCTTAATCGAAAGAGATCTTCCATATCCATGAAATTCTTATCTAATATATTGGGGACCGCACCTCGGAATGTCTTTTAATTTTGTTGAGTGGAACGAAACTTTTGTGATATTTAATTCCAAAGCATAATTAAGTACATGATGCTTAGTATAAACACTATATCCTAAGGTATATATAAAGGTAGTTATAGACTTAGGCTTAGAGTGAGTCAAACGACGAACGTGTCATACAAAAATTTGTTAGATAAAAATTATATATTTTGAAAGTTAATTCAATTTCATACATTTCCTCTTCATACACCATACTAAAGTTAGTTGGGAAAGTACTTGGAATAATACCTATCAATCACTAGATTGTTGTTTTCTCATATATGCATTGATAGTAATGTCTCTTGAAAAACATTATTAGGTTTCACTCAAACAACATGCTTAATTAGCAACTCCATATCTTCTTTCGACACAATCTTTAAATCTTTTCCCAAAAATTCCATGTTGGAATCCTTCCCCTTGATAATTTTCTCATAAAGTTACCATATATAAGAAATCATTTCTTTCTCATTTATCTCTCTTTGCATGAAAGGGTTGTGTATGATATATAACTTGATCAATGAACAACTCGTTATGACCCATGAATTGTAATGTAATAACACTACAACAAAACAAGCCATTAGCACCTAGTTTAGCATCAGATTTTAATGCATTTGCAGGCATGAATTGGGCCAATGGGATGGCGCAAAACCCGAAACTAAATGACATGTTCACCTGGGCATCGGATTTAGCACCCAGTTTAGCTCCCTCTTTAGTGCTAGGTTTTGCTCCCTCTTTAACGCCTAGTTTTGCTCCCCTTTTAGTGCCCAGTTTTGCTCCTTATTTAGCACCCAATTTTGCTCCCGATTTAGCGTCTAAATTGAGATATAGATCTCTAATTAACACCCAAAATAGCTCCTTGTTTAGCTCCTATTTTAGTGCCTAATTTATCTCCAGGTATGGAGCCTAATTTAGCTCATGGTTTATCTCTTGGTTTAGCGCCTAGTTTAGCTGCAGGTGTAGCTCCTAGTTTAGCTGTTGGGTTAGGACCTAGTTTATCTCATGGTTTAGCTCCTAGTTTAGTGCCTAGTTTAGCTCCACGTGTGGTGCCTAATTTATCTCATGGTTTAGCGCCTAGTTTAGCTCTAGGTGTGGTGCCTAATTTATCTACTTGTTTAGCTCCTGGTTTAGCGCCTAGTTTAGATCCAGTATGATATCTCCCATGTTGAAATCTCCAATGTTGGCATTCGACCTAAACTCCCTACTTGTTCTTCTCCTTATATGTAGGTGGTTGACTTTTTCTATTCTAACTTTCCTTCCATATCTACGCTACATTTTTCTAGCATATTTTTCAATACTTTGAGAGATGATGGATCATTTAGTAATTTTACGCATGATTGAAAAAATCCTTTGATTGTACTTACTTGTCCCAGGGGCTGCATTTCTTTGGTATGATCAAATGATGGAGGCATATCATACTCTATTACTTCCTTATTATGATGTGCGATTGAGGTTGACGTTGTGTCAGGCTTAAGAAATTCTTGTCTCGCTTGCTTAAATATATCCTTCTCATTTTGCATGTCAAATTGCTTGCTTGATTCGACATTATTCTTCACCCAATGATATTGTATTGGCTCTTTTCGTACTGCATCGTTCCATGTTTTAGCTCCTTCACGCGTAACTGTGTTGATGTTTCTTCCTTCATCCCTCACTTCTGCTAAAATCCATTGAACATTCTGATTGTTTTGATTCCTCTTTTCCTATATCTTCCCTAATAACGTAGGACATTCTTCCGTGTCATGATCCGATGTGCGACAACACATATAAGTTGTTGGTGGAAGTGGACATTCTCTGGCATAGTGTCATGGTTATTGATAGTTGTGACTTACCACTATTCCTCTACCTCTTCCAAAGCCTCCTCTTTCTCTTCCTCCACCTCTGTAGCTAGCTTGAACATAACCATCCTCTGACCCAGAAATGAATTACAGTCAGGCTGGTGGGTGGGAAGACCTCCTTAAGAGTTAATGAGGGATGGGTTGTGTAAGAACTCATTCGTAAGGCTTCAAAACTTAACCGTTGATTGGGAATTTGGGCCACACGTGACCCTGCTAAAAGAGGCAAGAAGGGAAGGTGTTGTGGGTAGAGGGAAGAACATGCTTGCAAAGAGTGCAGAGACGGGAAGTGAATATCAGGGATTCAAGGAAGAATGGAAAAACTAAGCATTTTGGATACAGGAAATGGCAGAGAAGGTTATGATACAATATAATAAATGAGGTTAGTCCTCCTTCCTTGGTATCGTATAAACCATTGCCAGGATCCTGCAGGAAGAGTAGAGTAACCTCTGTCCCTATTGTGGCTGAGAGAGAAGAAAAGGATGTGTTGCAAAGCATCGTGGTCTAGCTCGAGGGTGGCTAGTGGTAAATTTGTTTGGAGTGACTGAGCCTATGGTTGGGTGGAAACAGGAACCCCTTCCAGTAGTCGCTTCACATTGTCTGATTCTGATAAGTCTTTTCTCGACCTTAATTGTTGAGTTAGAATGATGAATGATTTCTCGGTTTTCACATATCTATATCTATATATATATAGATAGATAGATAGATAGATATAGATATATATATGCATGTATGACCATCTCTATGTGAAATGGATATGTTATGCATATGATTCCATCTCCTTGGGAACTCATACTTCCCATTGATAAAATGTATGCCCAGTTTCACTCCGGAGGGCTTCCCAAGCATAAGTCGTAAAATGGTCGAGATAGGAAATATCGTATAGACCTGAAACCAATGGTATGAAGAGAATACTCTCCCCTATCCTCGTTCCGTGTAAATTTCCAGACCCAAGTCCCTAACCCATTCGGGGTGAGAACTCAGGAAAATAGTGATAGGAAAATACCGAAAGGGAAATTTTTTCCTTTTTCGAAGGACGGACGGACGAGATTTTTCCAGAAGGAGCCAAGGGATATCATGGTTGTTGGCTATGGGAAAGAGCATGGGATTTAACCCCTTTTAACCCTCGGATCCACAAGTTCCAAATTCATGTATCAGGAAGGTCACGGGTTGGGGCGACCAAAACCTCTGAAAACCAAAGTCGCGAAGTAACCTCAACCATTGTATCTATGAGTTCGGAGTTCATGCACAGGGAGATGAAATATCTTGTTCGTCAGATCTATGTGTGGAAGACCATAGCAATGAGATCCATGGGAAAGTGGATGAGGTATAAGCCTTTGAAAGTGCAGAGGAGAGTGGACTTTTGCGAAGTCCCGAAGTTTCGAAGTTAATCGGAATCATCCATCATCAGAGGACAGGTGGCAGCAGATCTGGGAGTTTGAGGATTCAGACCTAGAAAGATTTGCAAGGAGCAGATGAGAATTCCCAAGGATCTGGGAGCCGCAACAATCCTAGCCGTTTGCCGTGAAGGGACACATGGTGAGAGATCGACATTTTGCTGACTTGCAACTCGGGAAGTGAGAGATATGAATCGTGGCGATTTGATCGTAGCTATTGGTCGAAGACAGGACATGGACCATTGGTTTTCCAAGGAGATATCAGGGATTGAGAGAAGGAAGGTGATCGGCCCTCCATATTCACTAAATGTGAAGTCTCGATTCACGAAGAGTTGATCTAAGTTGTTGGGTCGCGGGAGATTGTGGACCATTGATCTGACATTAGGAGTTCATATTTCAGGATTCCAAATAAAGGAGATGGAATAATTTCCACCTTCGTGATACACGAAGTCCTGAAGTACTTGAGGGTTGGGCCCCAAGTCATAACGAGGGGTCATATGGATGGAGGTAAAGGAACAGAGCTAGCATTGGGATAGGCTCTTAGTTTGGGAGTTCAGGATTCGAGTGAGTCAAGGTTGGCTCGAATGTGAATACCCAACAACAGGAGTCATGAAGTTCCTTTTAGTTAGGCTTGTGGTAACAGGTAGTGGTCACATGGAGGGGGGGCTTGCGCTTGGTGCTTGTTCGGGTGGGAGAACAAAAAAAATAAAATTATAGGCTTTACACTATAAAATCTCCTTCATAAGGGTGGGTGTGTTACAAATTGGTATTAGAGCATGGTTACAACACTTGGTCTGTTTGGGCTCATAGACGAGTTGCGTACAGACCACATTAAGTGGTTTAAAGGGTGATAACCTACCTTACTCCCTTCCTAAAAAGTCTGGTTAAGCCCTTAGTGTTTTAGGATTAATCCATAAGTGTGGACACAAACCGATCTCCCTAGATCCACCTGGATCTAGAGAAAAACAGGACAAAATAATACTCTTTCCCTAGATCTAGACTATTGAATGAACTAAGAGGCAAGGATCATAAACATACCTTATGAATGATTCCTTAGGTATCTATTGTTCCAAGCTTTGCTCCAATGCTCTTGTGCCGTTCAGATCACAACAGTACAAACCAATCAAAGTGAAGGAAAATCAATATATTCAATAGCTAATCTATACATATGATCAAGGAGTTATGTAATAAAGTGACATCATCTTTATGGGAAAGGGACATATTACTGTATTAAATTGATAGAAAGTGAAACTTACAACCTGAGCCTTGATGTTGTAGATCTCCTTTCGATGGCTCGTAGCTCTGACACACACACTTTCTCATGCATGAAGAAAATCAACCACTTTTGATGACCTTGCTGGTGTCTCTAGCGGCTGTAGCATCAGTCCTTCATACAATCTTCCACTAATTCTCCAAACAGTCTCTTGCTAGTTTGCTTCTAACCTTTTCCATGAGCATTCCCCTCAATATATAGGAGAAAATAGATTAGTTTCTTGGATAGGAATGATCCCAAGATATCAGGAAAACTAGTACTTAGATAACCATTTGAATGCCAACTCACCCTTCTAGAAGATTCCCTTCTAGAAGGTTCGAGAATTTATCCTTTTCCTTCCTTTAGAAGATGTTCACATCCTGATAATTAGGTACAGTGTGAACCCCCCACACTCTAGCTTAATGCATCCTACGAGAATCATGCATACTCGCAGGCAAATATATAGGCAGCCTGTGAACCTCCCTTAAAAATATGATTTCTGGAAGCAGACAAAAGTAACTTTTCTCAGGAAAGTGTTCTAGTGAAGAGCTTGATTTTTCCATCATCATTACATCATCATGATGACCAAAATTGTGGATAATAGAATGCCCCCCAAATTCTGAGATTGGAACCAGTGACAGTCGATAGACTTTTTAAGCTGCATGTGTGTGTCAAGAACCAAGAGCACATCTAATCAGAAACCTGCAAACATCCAAGCATCGGCAGAATATCATATATATATCAATTCTGAGGTAGGAATTCCCATACTCAGATCATAGGCTGATGTCATCATAAAAAAAGGTCATGGCCACCAATCATACACTGTGGATCCATGCCGTCATAATATAGCATAGCCACCTGAATACATTGTGGATATATGTGACAAATTTTCAAATCAAGACGACATAGCCACGAAACATACACAGTGGATCTATGTGTCACAAATTATACATACTCCATCTCAACCTGGATCATTAAGACAATATCCAGGGTCTTCAATCTCATCGCCCAAAGTACGAATCTAACCATGTGATTACATGTGTTGAAGTCGAACATGGTAGAAACCACTTGATTACCGGTCATTGATGTAACCGTTAACAAGTGCGAGGGAAATCACCACTGATGTCAATGACTCCCAAGGTACTAAAGTACAATCCATTGACTGTGAATAAATGAGTTGATGTCAAACATTCGATGGAATCTTTCGATCAGGGGTCAATGATGTACACCCACTGTTGAAAGCGAGGAGACTTTCCATTGAGGCATGCAAGCTCCAAGGTACTAAATAATTTCTAAGTCTTGATTCTGGATAATGTGTTGAAGTCGACGGAACAAAACTCATCACAGGAGGGCCTTGATGTATCCCCCATCAATGACACAAAATAAGTAACAAAGTTTGAATGTGAAACAGAGCATTTTGCAAATTGGACTGGACACAGGGAAGGCCGACACAGAGAGAAAGGATAACTGCAGATGGCCGAATCAATATAGGTTTCAGATGCACTACTCTTGAACATATGAACGACACGACCAATGATTTGGCAGCATTGACTCAAAGATGACACATGGAATGACCTTGTAATTAATCGAAAGAGAGACAAATGGATTTCCCAAAACGACTTCAAATGATGAATAGGGGTGTCATGTTCAAGAGCGACACTTACTGCCAATCAATACAAAGATGAAACATATCCCTTTCCCAAATTTTCCCCCACCATTTCTGGCAAGTACCTCTTTATTTTTATGCAAGCTTGAAGAGGATCACATATGCCTGTTGATATAAGCTCATCCTTCGGGCGAGTCCCTCGGAGTATTTTTAACGAACCCTAGGAAGGAGTGGTTCGGTCCCATCACGGGTCTGTCAATGTTTGTTTAATGAGTCCAGAGATAGTAAACTCGAAGGTTTTTCAAGATTATAGAGTTGGGAAAAACACTTAAAAGAGAACTTTCTCAGTTCCTTTTTCGTACAGTAGTCCAACGAGACTGAAAAAGGGTTAAACTATCTCTCAAAAGACGTGTACATCAAATACTTTAGCGAGCGTGAAAATAGAAAGGTCGCTCGATGATCTTTTCATGTTTAGAGAGTCTGAAAAGAGCTTAAAGAAAACTCTAGGGGGGTTCCTTTTTCGTATAACCACAGCGAGCCCGAAAAAGTGATAAAACAACGCTCGATCACGTTCTTATGTTTTTCACAAGTGCAAGAACGGACAAAAGGCGCTCGAGGTTTTAGGTAAAAACCATAACAAACAATCAAAATCACACCACACCAGGGAAAAATTTTGTCCATAGTCATCCATAGTTCGCACCTGCAAGTCATTTGACTCATTTTCACATTAGTGATTAGGTTTAAATAATAAATAAACATAAAAAACCCACATTTGATATAGTAAAAAGTAATTAAAATGAGTGAACAACCAAATTTACCATATCATTTCACACTTTTACCATTGAGTTCCAAAAACCCTCATTTTACCCTCTACATTCGGTGTCGATTTCCAGGAGCTACGAGTGATCATTTGATGAGCCATCGGCAGCATCTTGGTAAGTTCTTCATTCTTGACCTTTTCATGGTTTAAAAATTTGATTTCATTAGTTAAAAGTTCTGTTTTAAGTTATTTTTTTTAACCCTTTTTGCGTGGAGACATTCTCGCAGGTGGCCCATACGGGACCTACGAGAATGACTCATTCTCACAGGTGGGCCTTAAGCTGCCTGCGAGAAGTTCGCACTGTGCATAGCATGGCACTTGCGAGCAGCGTAGAACTCAAAAATTTATGAAACATTTGGCCAATAGAAAAAATTTATGTCATGAATAAGATCATTAATCATCTTCATATGTTTCTTATGCAGGTTAATAGCCACAATCATGGTGCTTGAGTGGTGAGAACGAGAACATGAGGAGGATAATGCAAACGTCGAAAACCATCCTCCCACCATAGTTGCACTAAGAGACTGCGGTCTCTTAAAATACTTCCGTATCTCGAGCATGAGAGCCCAAGTTTGATTACTGGAGTACCTAGTCTGAATGTGGGATCTGGATCAGCAAGTTTTCATTGTGGGAGCTCATACATTAACCATTTACATCGAGGACATATATTTCTTGACCGGATTATCCAGGCGTGGGTCCTATGTCAGTCTGATCGGCAGCAGAGCGGGTGGGTTAAAAAATGAGTGAATATTGCAACCAATACTGCGTACCTGAGGCCGAAAGAAAGAAAGGGAAAGTGGCAATTTGGGGAGTAACTGATTTGACTCTCTGCACTATTCTCTTCACGATTGCTCGGATGGCTGGAAGTGCTGCTCCCCATATGGCATTGCGGAGCTATTTCCAGTACGCCATCGAGTGTACTGAGCCCCGAGTATTTAACTGGGCTAACGCAGTATTGCGCAATATCAAAAAACAATTGACCAAGTGCAGGCGGGGAGACCTGAAACAATTTGGATATGTGTCTTTGTTAGTGTCCTTCTTCCTAGAGAGGGTCCCTGTACTTCGTCTACAGGCTGAGTGGAACTTTCCAGGTCCTAGGGATCCGAGGATGTTACGATGGTGTCGGCTCATGGCCCTGTACGTGGCAGGACCAATCGTCAAATATGACGATATTTTCTTTGACTGGTTGCAGACCCAGATGATGATGGTTGATGACTATGCCTATGTCGGGTTGGATTTCCGAGGAGATCCGGATCTAGCACTACTTGAGGATGCTCAGTGGGGAGACCTCAGTAAGAAGTACACCAATTTTCTCTTTTTAAATGTTTTTGTATTTTTAACATATTTAAATGTTTTTCTTTTATAGATTTATCCAAAGACTAACACCAAATGTTTGTCGATAACACAGATGTTGGAGCATATAGACCTGTTGGCATTTCTCCTATCTAGCAATGAGGAGAAGCAATGGTAGTATTACCTCAGTATGCCAAAGATTACTATATCGTGGAACAGAACTTAGAAGGCCTGACAGCAGATATTCCAGATATGACTCTGGAAGAGGTTCCACGACACGATCAGCGTCACACTGTAGGAGTTTCAGCAGCCATGGCTCGACTGCTCCACAGGGTAGCTAGGGTAGTAGTGTGTTACTGTGAACATCATCCGTGACGTCACTATGTAGAAGCTATGAGCTTCAATTTTTGATATTTTGGTTTTCGGACAAACATTTTGTAAAAACAAGCTCTTTTGATCATTATATACAAACGGCTTCTACCAGTTTACTTTACATTGTGTGAATTGTAATGTGTTTGATTTATAAATGATTGAAATGACTGTCCATTACATAATTAGCTAAAGCATCTGTTAATGTATTAAGACATCTAGGAATATGCTGATATTCAATGTGATCAAAATACCGTTCCAAGAGGCGAATCCGCAAATATACCCTTAATAAAGTAGGACTTCGAATAGAATATACATTACTTAGTTGTAGTACTACAAGCTGCGAGTCAAGTCGCACAACCAAATGATGAATTCCGAGAGAGATAGCATCAACCAATAATTCAATAAAGGCGCTATACTCTGCGATGTTGTTGGTTGCTCGGCCAAGACATACACCTCGTAAAGATATAAGCTCGTTTGTTGGGGCATAGATTGCCCATGCAGCAGAAGCTAGGTTCCGAGTACTACGGCTAGCACCATCAGCGAAGCCAATATAAGGTAGCAAATACTCCGACATCTGGCAATCAAACACAAAGTCACGTAAGGGCAGAGACCAGATAACGTCAAAAGAAAACTAAAGTAACACACACACAGAGTATGATACATAAAATACAAGTACTTGTGCACAAATAAATCATGCATAGTACTTCTTCAAGTATAACCCATTTCTGGGTTCACTCAAAGGTATACCATCGTAATCAACCAGCTCATACGCTCCTTTTTCCAAAACTTTGCGAACAATATAAGGACCGTGCCACATTGGTTCGAATTTCCCAGCTCCTAAGACATCTTTATCTTGTTCATACAGAAGAACAAGATCACCTTCAGAGAAAACACGAGGCTTGACATGCTTGTCATACTGTGCCTTGACGCGTTTCTTTTGGGCTTCTATTACTAAAGTGGCATCACGTCGGGTCTCATCTAATCGCATCAGATACAATAGATGTTCCTCTTCAGCAGAAGTATTGGGTAAGAGTTCTATAGCTAGCTTCAGAGAAGGTATCTCACATTCTATTGGCAAAATGGCTTCCATGCCATAAACTAATCGAAAGGGCGTAAATCCCGTAGCAGACTTAACAGATGTCTGATATGCCCACAATGCCAAAAACAACATCGTGTGCCAGTTGGTTTTATGTATTTCTATCATCCGTCGAATCATAGTTATAAGAAACTTATTGATTGCTTCGACCTGGCCATTAGCTTGCAGATAATAGGGTGTTGAGCTATCATGACGAAGACCCAACTTTTCCGTAAGTTCAGACATCATAAAATTCCTAAAATGACTACCATGATCGGTAACGATAGCCTGAGGAACACCAAAACGAGTTATGACATGGTTGAAAACAAATAACGCTGCAATCTTTCCAGTATTATCGAATGTTGGCATCACCTCGGCCCATTTTGTAAAATAATCAACAACTACAATAATATAACCATGCCCCCCGGCCGAGTGAGGGTGACATGTCATGAAATCAATGCCTTATTTTGCAAAAGGACCAACTGAGACCACAGGATGAAGGGGAGCAGGATGCGATCGAATTTTTTGATTGTAGGTCTGGCAGGCATGCCACTTCTGAACAGCAGTAATACAGTCATTGAACAAGGAAGGCCAAAAATATCCTGCACGTAAGATTTTCTAGGCAGTAGCATACCCAGACATATGACCACCACATGCTCCAGAATGGCAGTCATTCAAAGCTTTCTCGGCTTCATCAAAAGTCAAGCAACGTCAAAAAACAGAGTCAATGCCTCAATGGTAAAGAGTATCTCCAAGGATAATGTACCGGCGAGCTTGATAACGGACGCGACGTCGTTCAACACTCGACAAAGCAGAACGAAAAGTTTGGGTTTGGAGATATATAATGATATCTCCATACCAAATATCGTCAGTGTTGATAAGGAAAAGCGATTCATCAGGTAATGAATCGACTGCTACATTTTCCATGGCAGAGTGGGGAAAATCACAAATTAACTCAGCAAAAACTAAGGATTTCTTCGACGTGGCACGATCGAATTCCAAGTCGAACTCCTGGAGAATGAAAATCCACTTGGAGTACTTGCCCCCTAACAATTGACGTGTCAAAATATTTTGCATGGGGTTACAATGTGAAATCACTGTAGTTTTCCTGTAGAGAATATAATGGCGAAAACGTTGAACCGCTTGAACAGCAGCCAAAGCAAGTTTTTCAACATGTTGGTACTTGATTTCAGTTGAAGTAAGACTCCGACTCAAGTAATATATAACATGTTCATCGTGTGCATCATCCTCCTAAACGAGAACCATGCCGATAGTATACTCGGAAGTAGCTAGATAAAGAAAGTAATCCCGACTATAATCAGGAGGGAAAAGAAGTGGAGCTTTCATGAGGGACAACTTTAAAGCTTCAAAGGCGTTGTTGGCAACTTTATCCCAAACAAATTTTGAACCTTTTTTTAGAAGACGTGTAAAACCACGAGTAATCTCGACGTAATTAGGGATGAAACGACGAAGAAATTTTTCTTTCCCCTGCAAACTTTGTAACTGGCGCAGTGAAGAAGGAGGAGGGAGATTAAGAATCGCCTCAACCTTAATAGGATCTACCCAGATCCCTTGACATGAAACAATGAAACCGAGAAGACGGCCGGACTCTATGCAAAAGACGCATTTATGAGGGTTTAGACGAATGCGATAGAACCAACAATGAATGAAAATTGCTCAGAGATGATTGGGGTGATTGACTCGACGTAAAGAATGAGCTGGCAAATCGTCCAAATAAGGTTGAACGATATGCTTTATATCATGAAATGCATAAGACATAGCACGTTGAAACATTGCGCCTGTGTTATTAAGACCGAATGGAAGTTTTCTGTAGGCAAAAGTACCCCAAGGACAAATAAAAGCATTTTTATGTTGGTCCTCAGGAGCGATGTTAATTTGATTATAGCCGGAGAATCCATCCATGAGAGAAAAGATCTCACTGCCGGCACAGTCATCGACGATCTGGTCGACGAAAGGGGTTGGAAAGTTTTCTTTCGGACAGGCTTTGTTAATATCCCGATAATCAACACAAATACGTATACTACCACCTTTCTTATCAATCAGTACAGGGTTGGAAACCCATTCTGTCAGAGCCATGGGATAAATAAAACCGGCTTTGAGAAGTTTTTCAACTTCGAGTTTGATAGCTGTCGCTTTACGTGGATGGACAGGACGGAGGCGCTGCCGAAATGGTTTAGCTTCGGGGTATGTCTTAATTTCATGAAAAACAATAGCAGGGTCGATACCTGGCATCTCTTCGTAACTCCATGCAAAGATATCACGAAATTCTTTGAACAGGGAAGTATAAGTGACAATTTCCTCTGGAGAACACGAAGCTCCAATGTGAACATTTTCAACTATCCCCGGTTTAACTGATATATCAATGGGTATCGTGGGAGAAATATTACTGAGGTTCCCTTCGGAAAACACATCATGTGTAGATCCGGGAACAGTCGATAGGACAACAATGGTCGACGGAGTCGAAATCCGTTGGTAATTCTCGAGAGTGTGTTGTTCCAGAAATAATATGGAACGATGATGCCCATCGTCCCAAGGGGTATCCTCCATGATATACATGATCATCTCGTCAGTGGGAAAGATGATACGGAAAGGATCAGGAGACAACTCTTCAAGAGAGGGTAAAGAAGGGGTTGCCAATTGAATGGCTTGATAAGCCGACTCAACCGGACTTAATGGTATGACATCGCCGAAATGAGTATGATCTCTTGGATCAGGGACTATCCAAGGGTCAAAAGACACCGGAAGCTCATGAGGTACAGCAGAGATCATATTAATAGAAGCAACTGACAGGCATGGACTATCGGGTGGTGGTGGAATGGGGAAAGTGCCCATTAACGAAGAGTCCTTTAAAAGGCTAACACCAACATTCTCGTAACCCGGTGGAGTTTTAGCTATAAACGACACATTGCTAGTACGAGTATCAGAATTAAAGAAGGCAAGTTGGTCAACCGTAACAACTTTTCCTTGATGAGGAAATCGTAAGACACAGAAAAGGGTTGACACTACAGCGCGCATAGAATCTATCCAACTACGACCAAGAAGAAGATTATAATCTAGGGGAGCATCGAAAACTTCCACTTCAACCTGGATGGTCTTACCTTCTAGAGTAACAGACAACGATGGAAGAACACTGTAAGGCTTAAAACTCGAGCCATTGAAGGATTTCAAAGTATTTTGTGATTCCGTTATAGGAGGAGAGCCAATATCTTTCCAACAAGTAAAATACATTACACACGTAGAGGCCCCCTCATCAACAATAGTTCGACAAATGTTCTTGTCGGCGACAACAACTTGTATCTGAAATGCAAGCTGAGGGGGTAACCTTGGAATATTCTCTTCCAAGTCAAAGACTATCAAATTCGAATCTGTAGGATCAATTCCACCTATAGCTTTCAACAGAGCCCTTCGTTGTGCAGGACAAGACTAAAGGACTTCAAGGGCAGACATCACTGAAGGTGCTTGGGCCAGATCTTCGACAATGCTATAGTTTTGGGCCGCACGAGCATGAGGATTGAAGGCCGATTTCTTAACGACACCTTTCGAGGGTGGTCGCAGAACTGTATCAAGACTCGGTCATTCGAGATGAAGAGGACCATTCATAGGTGGATTCGGTGGAGAGGATTGTACCAAATCAGGAGGCAAATAGCCAACCTTCTCCTTAGATGGATTATAGTCTTTAGCTCTAGTTGCGATTGCAATGTCGTTCTTCTTAGAATCACCGGTGCACATCAAAACATATGATGTCGTAGAAGTAGAAGGTTGATCATGGATGACCAACTGGGCCTGTTGTTGAGACAGGAAGGGTTGGGACAAGACTGTCGGTGTAGGTGGTTTTGGCGTTCCTTGAAGGAACTTAGTAACTTCGGCACGTCAAGGACAATCCTTTGTATAATGATCGTCACCACAGATAAGGCAAGGATACCACGGTTTGCACTTATCCCACTCTTCAACAAGATCATTTTTAGTTTGTTCTGTTGGATTATTATTCTTTCCCTCCTTATTCTTGCCTCTCCCCTTTTTAGATTTACCTTTACCAGTCAGGGTAGATTGAACATCGTTCACCTCAGAGATTTTACTGGCGAGAGTGGCAGGAGACGGAGCATTTTGAACATTAGAAGATGTATATTTAGGGGTTGTATTTGAAATAGAGTGTGAGTGGGTATGAGTAGAACCAATCACACCATCAGCTGCATGCAAGGCAGCCAGAGTAGTTGAAGCGCTGGAAGTACCAGGACGGGGTAGTTCAGGTAACAAATCGTACAGTGTTCTCGTTTGCGAATAAACGAGATCAAGATATTGGGCACGACTTATAGCCTTCTCCTCCGTAACAACACCACCCATGGCAATGTCTTTACCAATTTTGTTCACGAAGGATTTCGTGAACTATTCGGCCAGTAACTGATCAGGGAGTTCAAGTTTGATGAGACGTCGTCTTCGTCTCCACTCATGTATATGATCCGAGATGTGAGTACCTTTAGTTTGTTTAAACTAAGTCAAAATCTTAGTGCCAGTATCGTAACGGATCGAAAACTGGTAATGTGTAAGAAAAGCCATAGTCAGGGTGTTAAAATTGGAGAAGAAACCTCGTGGCAATTCAATATACCACTTCGCAGCGGAACCAGTAAGAGTTCCTTGAAAAATACGTAGGCGAATGGAGTCATCCATCAAAGAGTTGGATGAACACCACAGATGAAAAGTCATCACATGATTATTTGGATCCTCCCTCGCCTTGCCATCGAATTTTGGAATATCCGATGGAAGCTTGGCAGGAATAGCGGGCCATTGGGGGGAGTGACGAATAGGATCATTCAAAATCCTAGACAAATCTGGCAAGTCCAAAGTAGCAAGAAAAGGTAACTGTCGGTTTACTTGTGGGTACTGATGGCTTTGGGGTGGAAGCCCTATCGGCAAACCAGTAGGACCATAAGTAGACTGTCCGTAGAGGGAAGACCCTGGCTGATTCGGTGGTGGCCGAATAGGATAGGAACCCCAAGGATTGTAACCTTGAGTTTGAGTAGTTTGACCCGAACCCCAAATAGGATTGGTTATACCTGGATACGGTTGGCCTATAGTAGGGACAGTTTGCTGCCCCCCATCATTTTGAGGAAAGTTTTGTAGAAGTTGATTCCAATACTGGGCCAATTCAAGAGGTATATTTTGTCCAAAAGGTGAGGTATAGTTCCACCCGGAAGGTGTGTGCCAACCGTAGGTTGCGTAGTAACTGTGTTATGTCTGGGAAAAGGAAAAGAAACTGTACCACCTTGTCCACCAACAGGAATCTGCGGGTTTGTTGCAACAGTCGGGATAGTGCCACTAGGATTAGGATTGCCAGAAGGAAAAGGTGGGAGTGTCAGAATAAAATGAGGAACATCATACCCAGGAAAAGGAGGACCACCTGGAGAACCGGCTGGGGTTTGCGGAGGTGTTGGATTGGAAGCATTCAACAAAGCATTCAACGCATGGTAACCAGGAGGTAAATTTGGGTTAACCTCAGGCATTCGCTGGGTATTGATAGGAGCAAGAGTAGCTGTAGGAACCTCGGTTTGGACACTCGTGGTATTCGCGAGATGGGCCATCTCAGGAGGGAGAACAAAGTGATAAGTGGTAGTCTCTGGTGTAGTTTCTGTCTCAGGAGACACCGGAGGGTTGATTTCATAAACGGTAGGTGCCTCAGTACCAAAAAGGACTCATCAGAAAGTACCTGACCAAAAGGGGTCTTGGCCTACTACACCATGAGAAGGCCCAACGGTTGATTCAGAAGATGTAACAACTGTTTCGTCAAAATAATTTAATCGCACAAAAGGTCGTTCACCATGACGAATGCGATAGTCCTCTCTAGTATTGGTAATTCAAAAATCTTCTAGAGAATCAGTGCGTTCTACCCGTGGAGGTGGTGTAGAAACGTCTTGGACTTCACTTTGATGAGGAGAACCTTTAGGGGTACCCAGAGGTGTCGCTATGTGCACGGGTTGTGAAGTAACAACTGGGACTTCACTCTGACGAGGAGAGCCCTCAGGCGTACTAGTAGGCAAGGGTTGAGAAACGTCCAGATGTTTCGGAGATAAACCTTGCATTCTACATGAACGTCATGGGGGAGCAATTGTAAACAAGTGACAAGCTCCGCGAAGAAATTCCTATAGTCAACTTCGAGAAACAAACAACACGCGCTAGTAAAGAAAAGCTAGGAAGCAATCACCAAGCAAACAATACCTTCTAATATCGAAGCCACTAGTTGGTGATGAAATCCAACGTCGCAACAACGAGATGAGAAGGGGCGGGGATAAGGTGGAAAATTTACGTCAACGACCTGCTTAATAGATTTACGCCCTGGTGCAAGCTCCCACACATAATCGTGGGTATACCCTCCAAGGAGCCCGAGTGAGTTTGATCAACGTCAATTCTAGGTACCGTGAAGACTTTCCCCTCCCCACTCACCTTGGGTAAGAACCTAGAGAGACAAGCCACTAAGGTCACCACAAACAACAGTACAGCCTGGGGGAACAGTCATCAGTCCGATCCACACGCAAGGGCAGGGTATCTAGCCCGAAATCAACTCAAAAGGCTTCCACTCATCATTATGGGTATACCTCGTGAGTGATCCCCGTAATACGTGCAATCTCTACACTGATGTCAACAAAGCAGGGTTAGTAACTCTGCCAACACCAATGCGACCTAGTGCTTGACCCTTGTGTTAGAAGGGCTTCCCAGGACAATATGCTACAAATGGAATTTTAACACTCCCTAACTCAAGATGCTATTGTGTGTTTTGAGCTTTTGGAGAGTGTATCTCTCTTCCTACTCCAAAGCACTAGCCTAACTAAATGTTGGTGTAAAAGAGCCCTAGAAAAGAGTTACTAGATACATTTTAAGATTACGCAATGTTTTTAAAGGCTGTTGTTTACTCAAAAGTAACGGAAATGAAACTCATGTGTGTATGACTCTGACCCAAATAATGCAAGAATGGAAATGAAAAATAACACTTTCCGTTCAATGAAACCTATATATGGGAGAGAGAGAAGTTTTCTAAATCAACCACGAATTATATGCAAAA
>ML777301.1:621409-635020 GCA_009831015.1 Picea engelmannii | reverse complement strand
CCATCCTTAAAATCATCCCTAGATGCATGTAATGCATCAACCTAAAAAGTGGGAATATTACCTACCACTGATGGAATTTGCCTACAACAACAGCTACCAAGAATCACTAAAGATGATCCCTTTCGAAGCCCTCTATGGTAGGTTGTGCAACACTCTAGTCAGTTGGAGTAATCTCGTGAACAGAATTATGATTGGACTCAACTTGTTGAAATAAATGGAACAACAAGTGATTCAAATAAAGCAAAATATGAAAATCACTCAGAACTGACAGAAAATTTATGCCGACAGAAAGAGAACCCCCAGAGAATTCAATACAAGAGACCACATCTATCTCAGAGTTAGGCCTAGGAATATTTCCTTGAGGATGGGAGCTTGTGCCAAGTTGGCACCTCAGTATTTTGGACCTTTTCAAGTTCTAGATAGAGTGGGACCTGTAGCCTATAGGCTAGCACTTCCTCCCATAGTAAAAGTACATAATGTTTTCCATGTTTCATTGTTGAAGAAATATGTACATGATTCTAATCATATAATTGACTGGTTTGTGATACAGGTGGAACCGGAGGGAGAATTCCTTCCAGAACCTCAATGCATACTAGTCAAGAAGGAAACCCCACTCAATAACCGAACCATTGCACATGTCAAGGTGCAATGGAAACACTTTGGCCTAGATGAGGCCACATGGGAAATGGAGGATGCCATGAGACAGGAATACCCATTTTTGTTCACTTATGTATATATAGAACATGTTAATAGATAGAACATCAAGGATGATGTTCCTTTAAGCGGGAGGGAATTGTGACACCCTGTTTCCCCCAATTTGTAAATATAACTATAAATGGCCAAAAGACTATGGAAAACTTTTTATGTGTGAATATTGATTCGATGGACCTTTGTTTGAAAGGTAGATGAATGTGAACCTAATTATTTACTAAGAAAATGGACAAGTGTTGCATGACTAATGGAAGGGGAGTGTACTTAGAAAGACCATGAATTCTATCAAAGAGATGGTGAAGGGGACTATGAATAGTTGTTTAAAATTTACCAAACCAATACATTACTAAATTTAAT
Source organism: Picea engelmannii (assembly GCA_009831015.1). NCBI lineage: Eukaryota > Viridiplantae > Streptophyta > Pinopsida > Pinales > Pinaceae > Picea > Picea engelmannii. The sequence continues at coordinate 633,952 of ML777301.1, read as the reverse complement.
TGCTCAGGACCATAAATGTCCTCTGACCCAAAAATGAATTACAGTCAGGGCGGTGGGTGGGAAGACCTCCTCAAGAGTTAATGAGGGATGGGGTGTGTAAGCACGAATACGTAAGGCTTCCAGACTTGATTCCGCAGACCCCTAAACCCTCAGGTCCAAGGTCTGCACAAGATCATTCTAATCTTCCCTTCAGTCTAATTTACTCTTTGATTTCCCCTCGGGGAAGATCTTATACACTCACAGTGTATCCACAGGTCCTTATGAATTGGGCCTGCATGTACAAACACCAGGTGCCAACCTAAATCTCCTTAATCACAATAACATTGTTCCCTTTACTAAAACAGGGCTTCAGGTTTTGTGATTTTGCAACCCTTGTTGTCGAGTGTTCCTATCTCTACAACTTCCAAAACCCGAATTGCCGAACTTCGATGCACTCAGCAAAGGTTGGATTCCCAACAGGCTTCTCACTTCATCGGGTTTTCGGACTTCGCGACTTCGCGAACCCAGATGCAAGGTTCCCATTCCTTCAACCTCCGAACCCCGAAACAGACAACAAGGTTTGACTCCGCCGATTTACGAAAACACACTACCTATCACCCTTGCGGTCCCCACCTGATAGATGTGCCACGCATTCACACGAGCTATCGAATTTCCCCACTTTGAAACTCTGACAGTTGAAACTAACTCCTCTCAAACCCCGAGCTCCTGATGTGCTGAAATCTCGAATTCCACGTCGATTCCTATCGCAACTCACGACTTCAAGATTTTCATTCCACTGCGCTCAACTCTTGGTCGTCAGGATCCCCGAAATGATGAAATGATCTGACGGCTTGTGCAAAGAACGATCAACGGTCCACGTTGATTCTTACCTCCCGAAGGATGGATTCATCCAACACTTATCCTTCTTGTAGTTTCACTGGAATCCCACAGTCCTTGCGGTTTCGTGAATTCTCCACAGAGAATTCTAACTGCTCATTTCTCCTGGACAACTTCCACGAAATGAACCAGTGTTCTTCTATGGGAACTTAACTTCTGCTAGATGACTTCGAACCTTGTCTCCCTTTGAAGTAGTTCAACTTTCATCCTCCTTTGAAATGTTCAAAGGTGTTAACTCTCCTGAGCTTTCTCCAGCAACTTCAAGCCTTGAAAGAACTCCTGCACACACTCCTTGCGGCAACCTTTTGAATACTTTTTGATATTCGACCTCTCGAATCTGTGCACTCTCTGCAACAACAGTCCTCAAAACCCTTCCCTTAGTTGATAAATCCTAATATTTCAACCATCCTGCACACACCTTTCACGACTTTTGTGCCTCACTTGCACTTCTATTGAAATGAGAACAACGATATCCCTCCTGAGCTTTCAGAGATAAACTTTGAACCTTCGTCAATGCACTCCTTGTGGACGTTTCACTGCACTCCTTGCAGGAACTTTTCTCACTCAAGATGAGAAACAATTGAAACTCATTCTCTCTCTCTCAAACTTCAAACATTCAACATGAAATCATACATACACACAGTATTCAAGCAAATGCATAACCAGAGTGAATAAACAATTGTAAGTATACCATTCACCATGTAGAGATAGAAAACATCATACCAACATGAAATCTAATTCAAAAGTTCATATATTAATTCAAAGCTCCTGTACATGGACTTATTCTCTACAACTCTCTCTCTTTTCTTCTTATTCTAATGTGTTAATGATAATGTTACAATGATACAAGAATGAGGGTGTCTATATCCGTTTTCCCTCCTACTCTCTAAACTGTCTAATCTCATTAATTCAAACCGACCTACTTTCATTAATTGGCTTAAATGCCTTAATACAAAAGACAGACGGGAGGATTTCCCTAGGTCTGTTTACAATCTCCAAAGTATAAATGCGAGTACATTCCTCTTAGCTATTACATTAATGAATTTGTTTCAAAATTCAAAATGGGTCTTTATGAAAACGTGCTATTTTCTTCCTCCGCGTGTCCAACTATTTCTTTGGCTTAGTCACGTGCTTTGGGCTTTGTACGATGCTCCTGCATCATACTCCCTCGCTTGAAAATTTTCATGAAATCTTGTTCATGAGCTCTTTCATGGTCTGTCCATGCTTCTGAATTTCTACTTCATCTTCCCAGTTGGCATCTTCAACTGAATGTCCCTTCCATTTGAACAAGTATTCAAAATACTCTTTCCTCCTAGTCTTCTTTCTAATCCTCTTGTCAAATATGATTTCCATCTGTGGATTTTTAGCTACATGCATTTGTTTAGTACATTGAACCTCTATCGGTTCATCCTCTGCTCCTTCTTCTCCATATCTATAAGGGTACAAATCCACAACGTTGAATATCGGTGAAATTCTGATCCCATCGGGTAATTCAATCTCATATGTGTTTGCCCAAAATTTCTTCAAGACCTTGCATGGCCCAATCTTTTTTATTTTCAATTTGTTATATGTTCCCCTTAGGAACCTTTCATTTCTCAAATGTGCAAGAATCATATCACCAACTTCAAATTGAATTTATCGCCTGTGTTGATCTTCTCTGCGCTTGTATTCTTGGTTTGAACTCTACAATCGCTCCTTGACTTGGCTGTGAAGCTCCTTCATTGCTTCTGGAAAATTCTCTGCGCTAACACTCCTGAGTTCTTTTTGTTCTGAATTTCTCAATTCAGAAACTCCCCTTGGTTGCATTCCATATACAATTTGGAAAGGACTCTGCCCTGTGCTTCTATTGATTGAATCATTGTAAGCAAATTCTGCCTATGGCAGAATGTGATCCCACTGACTGTGTTGTTCAGTCACTAACTGTGTTGTGGTCTCACCTCTTTATCCTTAATTGGAAACAACATGTGAGTTCTCCCATTCTTCTCTAGGGTGTATGTGTTCTTCCTCCCAGCATGAACTACATTTCTATCATATTCCCACGGTCTACCCAGCAATAGATGACAAACATCCATGGGAATGACATCACACAATATTTCATCCTTATATCCCCCTATTTTAAATTCAACTAAACATTGTTTAGTGACATTTACCTGATGTCGTTTTTGTAGCCATGAAACTTTGTATGGGTTTGGATGTACAATAGTCTCCAGCTCCAGTTTTTCTACCATCTCTATAGAAACACGATTGTCTGTGCTACCACTGTCCACTATGAGTTTGCATACCCTATCTTTGGCTTTGAAAGCAGTTCGAAACAGACTGTTCCTTTGGGCTGGGTTCTCTGCCTCCTTTTTTGGCTTCAAGATAACTTTCCTCATCATCAAGGATCTTCCACCCTCAGCATCTTCTGCATCAACATTTCATCTTTGTGCTTAGACAATGTGAGTTTCACCACCTTATTTATTTCTATCTGGACATTCATAAGATTTATGTTCATTTTTCCCACAGAAAAAACATTTCACTTCACCTCCTCATCCTCTTCCTCTTCCTCTAGCTCAAGGAAAAGTATTTCTATCAGCATATTGCCCTCTCTATGAGCTTCCTCCTCTCTCATGCTGAGTTTGAGGTTTCTTCCCCTCTTCTTGAGGTCTCTGAGTTCTGTCATGGGCAACTCTTTTGCCTCTAGCTTGACTTCTGCCTTGGCCTCTTTGACCTTTCTTTTGGCTCAGCTTCTCTTCAGCTTTTAGAGCCATCTGATAAGCATCTTCTACTATCTGAATGATCATCATGCTCATCTCATCTTGGATGTCATATCTCAGACCATTCATGTACCTGGAAACCTTTTCATCATCGCTCTCCTGATGACCCGCTCTGATGTTTAGCTTGTAGAATTCTTTAGTGTACTCCTTCACTGACATTAGCTTCTGTCTCAAATTCTGCATCCTTCGAAACAGAGTAATTTGATAATCCTTGGGGATGAATTTGGCATTCATTTTCGCAACCATTCTATCCTAACTTTTGATTTTCTTCTTGCCTTTGCAACGTCTGTTAGCCTGCGGTTCATCCCACCATAATGCTGCATGCCCTTTAAGCCTTGTAACATGTTTGACTTTTCTATCTTCCTCAACATCCTCATAGTCAAAGTATTTATCCAGAGCTCTAATCCAGTCTAGAATCTCTTCAACATCTAGGTTTCCATCATACATGGGAATTTCCATTTTTTTCCTGGCACCTATCCTTGCGACAACCCTGAATAAGCGTTCGTCTACAGCATATTTGACTGCGAATTCTTCTCCATGTCCAGCTTCATTTTCACTGCCAGCCTCATTGATATCCCCAGTGTCGACTGTGCACCTCTATGTTGTCTCCATGGCATCAAGCCTGGCATGTAATTCACGCATTTCCCATTCCCCTACTGGATCAAGCATTGGTATATCTCTTCTTCTCGGCGGCATGGCTGAGAAATGTTCCTCTTTTCTCTACTACAGAAAGAAAAGAACTTTTCTAGGCTCTGATACCAAACTTGTCGTAGAACCCTAAACCCTCAGGTCCAAGGTCCACACAGGATCGTTCTAATCTGCTCTTGAGTCTAATTTACTCTTTGATTTCCCCTCGGGGAAGATCCCATACACTCACGGTGTATCCACAAGTCCTTATGAATTGGGCCTGCATGAACAAACACCAGGCCCCAACCCAAATCTCCTTAATCACAATAGAGTCGCTCCCTTTACTAAACCGGGGCTTCAGGTTTGCGATTTCGCAATCCCTGTTCTTGAGGGTTCCTGTCTCTACAATTTTCGAAACCCGAATTGTCGAACTCCAATGCACTCAACAAAGGTTGGCTTCCCAATGGGCTTCTCACTTCATCAGGGTTTCAGACTTCATGACTTCGTGAACCTAGATGCAAGGGTCCCAGTCACTCAACCTCCAAACCTCGAAACAGTCAACAAGGTTTGACTCCATCGATTTACGAAGACACGTCACCTGTCACCCTTGCAATCCCCACCTGATAGATGTGACACACATTCACACGAGCTCTCAGATCTTGCCACTTCACAACTCTGGTAGTTGAAACTGACTCCTCTCAAGCCCTGAGCTCCCGAAGTGCCGAAATCCTGAATTCCACGCCGATTCCTATCGCAACTCGCAACTTTGGGACTTTCGTTCCACTGCGCTCAACTCCTGGTCGTCAGGATCCTCGAAATGATGAAATGATATGATGACTTGTGAAAATCACGATCAACATGGATCTTACCTCCCAAAGGATGGATTCATCCAACACTTATCCTTCTTGTAGATTCACTGGAATCCCATGGTCCTTGCGGTTTCGTGAATTCTCCACAGAGAATTCCGACCGCTTGTTGCTCCTGGACAAATTCCGCAAAATGAACCAGTGTTCTTCTATGGTAACTTAACTTCTGCTAGATGACTTCGACCCTCGTCTCCTTTTGAAGTAGTTCAACCTTCGTCCTCCTTTGAAATGTTCAAAGGTGTTAACTCTCATGAGCTTTCTCCGACAACTTCAAGCCTCGAAAGAACTCCTGCACGCACTCCTTGTGGAAACCTTTCGAATACTTCTGGGTATTCAACCTCTCAACTCTGTACACTCTCTGCAACAACAGTCCTCAAAACCATTCCTTTACTTAATAAGTCCTAAGCTTTCAACCAGCCCGCGCACACCTTGCACGGCTTCTGTGCCTCACTTGCACTTCTCTTGAAATGAGAACAACGGTATCCCTCCTGAGATTTTAGAGATAAACTCTGAACCTTTGTCAACGCACTCCTTGCAGACGTTTCACTGCACTCCTTGTAGGAACTTTTCTCACTCAGGATGAGAAACAATTGAAACTCATTCTCTCTCTCTCAGAATTCAAACATTCAACATGAAATCATACATACACACATAATTCAAGCAAATGCATAACCAGAGAGAATAAACAACTGTAAGCATACCATTCACCATGTAAAGACAGAAAACATCATACCACCATGAAATCTGATTCAAAGCTTCACATATTAATTCAAAGCTCCTGTACATGGACTTCTTCTCTACAAATCTCTCTCTTTTCTTCTCTATGCTAATGTGTTAATGATAATGTTACAATGATACAAGAATGAGGGTGTCTATATCTGTTTTCCCTCCTACTCTCTAAACTATCTAATCTTATTAATTCAAACCTACCTACCTTCATTAACTGGCTTAAATGCCTTAATACAAAAGACAGATGAGAGGATTTCCCCAGGTCTATTTACAATCTCCAAAGTATAAATGCGAGTACATTCCTCTTAACTATTACATTAATGACTTTGTTTCAAAATTCAAAACGGGTCTTTATGAAAATGTGCTCTTTTCTTCCTCTGTGCGTCCAACTATTTCTTTGGCTTAGTCATGCGCTTTGGGATTTTCACGATGCTCCTACATCACTTGACCGCTGACTGGGAATTTAGGCCACACGAGACCCTGATGAAAGAGGCAAGAAGGGAAGGTGTAGTGGGCAGAGGGAAGAACATGCTTGCAAAGAGTGCAGAGACGGGAAGTGAATCTCGGGGATTCACGGAAGAATGGAAAAACTAAACATTTTGGAAACATGAAATAGCAGAGAAGGTTATGATACAAGCTGATAACCGAGGCTAGTCCTCCTTGCTTGGTATCGTATAAACCATTGCTAGGATCCTACAGGAAGAGGAGAGTAACCTCTATCCCTATTGTGGCTAAGAGAGAATAAAATTTTGTGCTGTAGAGAATCGTGGTCTCGTTCGGGGGTGGCTAGTGGTAAATCCGTTTGAAGTGATTAAGCTTACGGCTTGGTAGAAACATGAAACCCTTCCAGTAGTCGCTTCACATCATATGATTCTGATAAGTCTTTTCTTGACCTTAATTGTTGAGTTAGAATGATGAATGATTTCTCGGATTTTACACACACACACACACACACACACACACACACACACACACACACACACACAGATATATATATATATATATGCATGTATGACCATCTATGTGTGAAATGACTATGTTATGCATATGCTTCCATCTCCTTGGGAACTCATACTTCCCACTGATAAATTGTATGCCCAATTTCACTCCGGAGGGCTTCCCGGGCATAAGTCGTAAAATGGTCGAGATAGGAACTATCGTGTAGACCTGAAACCATCGATATGAAGAGAATACTCTCCCCTGACCTCGTGCCATGTTAATTTCCAGACCCAAGTCCCTAACCCGTTTGGGGTGAGAACTTAGAAAAATAGTGATAGGAAAATACCGAAAGGGAAAGGTTTTCCTTGTCCGAGGGACAGACAGTTGAGATTCGTTTTGAAGGAGCCAAGGGTTGTCATGGTTGTTGGCTATGGGAAAGAGCATGGGAGTTAACCCCTTCTAGCCCTTGGATCCACGAGTTTTGAGTTCGCGTATCGGGAAGGTCATGGGTTGCTGCGAACAAAACCTTTGAAACCCGAAGTTGCGAAGTAACCTCAACCATTGTATCTTTGAACTCGAAGTTCACACACAGGGAGAGGACAGATCTTGTTAATCGGATCTATGCGAGGAGGACCATAGATGTGAGATCTAGAGTAAAGTGCACGAGGTCTAACCCTTTGAAAGTGCACAAGAGAGTGGACTTTCACAAAGTACCGAATTTTTGAAGTTAATCGGAACCACCCATCGTCAGAGGACAAGTGGTAGCAGATCCAGGAGTTCGAGGATTCATACCTCGAAATATTTGTAAGGAGAAGAGGCGAATACCCGGGGAGCTGGGAGCCGCAACAATCCTAGCCATCTGTCGTGAAGGTACACGTGGCAAGAGATCGATATTTCGCTGACTCACAACTTGGTAAGTCAAAGATAGGATAATATAGGAGGTTTATAAAAGGGTTTTCCAAGATTGGTTGTCCAATCACTGCCCTCTAGAGGAAGGGGGTTAAATTCATTTGGATACCAGAATGTGAAGAAATTTTTTAGTCACTAAAACACCTTTTGACCCATGCGCCTGTGTTGAAGATCGTCGATCCCGATAAGGACTTCCTCGTGTACACATATGCCTGCAAGGAAGGACTTGAAGGAGTCCTTATGCAAGAAGGAAGTGTAGTTTTCTATGAATATAAAAAATTGAATGAACATGAAGTCAACTATGTGACCCATGATCTAGATTTGGCTGCTATAGTGCATGCTTTGAAAATGTGGAGGCATTACCTCCTGGGTAGGAAATTTGTACTTATGAAAGACCATTGTGGATTGTAGCACCTATTTGACCAACCAAAACTCAATGCTAGACAAGCTACGTGGATGGCCCTCCTTAGCGAGTTTGATTTCGAAATCAAACATTTCATAGGAAAGGAAAATAAGGTGGTCGATGCCCTTAGCAGAAGTATGAAAACAATTCACCTGGCAGAAGTGGGAACTTGCGAGATGAATGTCAAGGAAAGAGTCAGGGATGGACAAGAAACAAACACATTCTTCTAGACCGTGACCTCATACCTACAACAAGAACCTGCAAGGATAAAGTATGAAGGCTACCAGATGCTAGATGGAGGTCTGCTGACTTATCGAAACATGATATATATTCCAAGTTGTGATGTCTTGAAGAGGTTCATAATGGATGAATTGCACAAGAGAACATACACCGACCATTCGGGCTATCAGAAGATGGTTAGGGCCACCAGGAAACAATTCTATTGGCCTGGATTGAAGAAAGGCATAGCTAAGTATTTAGCTAAATGTTTAGAGTGCCAACAAGTTAAAGAAGAACACCATCACCCAGTAGGATTATTACAACCTGTACCAATCCCAGAATGGAAATGGGAGACCATCTCCATGGATTTCATCATCGGATTACCAACATCAGCCAGGCAGAATGATGCGATCATGGTAGTAGTGGATAAATTGAGCAAGTCTGCTCATTTTATTCCCGTCAAATCGACTTGCAAGGAAATAGATATTGCCAACATATTCATGAAGGAGATATTCAGACAACATGGAATGCCTAAGGAGATCGTGACTGACAGAGACACAAAATTTACTTCAAACTTTTGGAAATCCTTGATGATTGGCCTACCATTGATGGAATTTTCCTTCAAAAATGGCTACCAAGAATTAGGATTGTGGTCATAGGTAGTGGTCACATGGAGGGGGGGGCTTGCGCCTGGTACTTGTTCACGCGGGAGAACAAAAACAACAATTTAGAGGCTTTACACTATAAAAGCTCCTTCAGAAGGGTGGGCGTGTTACAAATATCTTAATAGAAGTATACAACGATCTAATGTATCTTCCCTGAGGCCCGCGTAGAAACTCTTGCTATGTTGTGCTATATGACTTTGCAGTATCTACTACAAATTATGTTATAAAGCCTGCTACAATGTCCTTGAGCCAAAAATCTACTGCGTGGGTGGATTTGTTATTCACCTGCTGTAAATGCGTGATCTAAACTGAGGTCCACTCTAACTATTGGATGCTATTTGTTGTGTGGTTATCCTTCAACCTCAATATCCACTCATGGAATAAGTGTGGAAAATCACAGAAAAATACTTCATGCAGATCAGTAAACACATACTTCTCAAGATATCTGTGCGATGTTACTCTAGGGTTTTTGTTATCTTTTTGTGCAAACTCTAGCAGCTTTGTCTTCATCTAGCTTTTGATCTCTTCTTTTGTGGGATTCCACGGTCTTAACATCCCCTTCTAGCGATGCATTCTCTCACCTTCTTGTCGTCCAATTCAGTATTCTTTTGAAATGCCTTCCACCGATTGATCATTCTTTTAACTGATCTTCAATAGATCGATCATTCTTTTGACAAATCTTCAACATATCCCATCCTCTCAATCCTATGCTGTTCCAACTGCCAACAGAACCATTTGTTGGTTTCTTATTAGATGTATACCTTTAACATGATTGACCTAGGTTTAGGTCTATTAGGGATCCAACAAAGCCTCTAAAACTATTGGCCCTCCTGGTAAACCAAAAGGCAGCGCAACACACAGAGTGCACTACACAATCTCACCCAATATAGTCTTAATGGGTGACTGCAATACTCATGAAGTGATTGTAGTCCAGGACTGAATGGGGATCTGTGACTTGCGCGCTGTGACTTCTATCTAGTTATTAAATAAATATATTGTCATTCTCATTCATGCATGTACTGTAATTCGTTCCTACATCATTCTAACATCTACTCATAGACAATAAGAGAGATATAAACATTCAATCACATAACACAGGTTTTATCGTGGTTCACCCCCTCCTAGGCTATGTCCACAAAGATCTAGCTCTCAAGCTCTTTCATTATGGTATTTCAAAAACTACAGCGTCGCGCGCTTTACAACTCGTTCTCATTCTGGTCGAGATCTATTATGATAAGGACTATATCACACCAGGCTCCTCAACCTGTGTTCTAACCCTCGAGATCTACCCTCCTAACCCTCTACATCTTAACAACTTACAAGATTGGATCGCATTACAGTAGTGTTACAGACTAGTTACTCCTTCTCACGCGAGTAACACCCCATAATCCGAACATTTCAACTCCAGACCCCTTACTTAGACCTCCTAGGTATCTATTTATATACGTTTCTGGCTCATCAACCATTACAATGTATTACAAAATCCCTAACCCTAGCGTTGTTAGGTCTTCCATGCATGTGTGTGTGCTATTTTTTCTTCCAGTTGTCGCTTTCCTCTTACATGCCTTTCTTCCCAAAATATCATTTCTTTCTGATTCGGCCTACTTCCAACACATATCTTGGAGGTTATGACACATGTTTGAGGCATGTCTTGAAAATTTTGTAATATCATAGATATATTGAGGTCTTGACACATGCTTGAGGCATATCTTGGAAAATGGTTTGATGCATATGATGGTGATTTTGAGCACATGATTTGGAGGATTTTCTTAGAGATTTTGGCATGAGTTTTATGTGGTTATTGGGGTTGTATCAATTTTGATGATGATGATGTATCAGTATCAGTATCAGTATCAGTGGCAGTTACATTGACAGGTTGAGTTTCTTATGTGTGATGATGATTATGTATCAGTATTAGTGATAGTTACAGTAATAGGTTGAGTCTCTCATTTATATTTCGGGGAGTTTGTGTGGCACTCGGGAAGATTGGTGTCTTCAGACAACAAGTTGGTGCTTGGAGGGGATTTGCAACTTCCTTTGAGTTGGTTCTCATAAAACTAGGGGGTTGGTGCCTCCTTCTAGTTGAAGATGTATAATCTAGGGAGTTGGAGCTTCATTCATATTGGAGCCTGTAAACTAGGGGGTTGGAGGCTCATTCTAGTTGGAGCTAGAGAATCTAGGGAGTTGTATCTTCCATCAGGTTCGAGCCTATAAATTTGTGGGTTGGAGACTCCTTCTAGTTGGTGCTAGAGAGTTTTGGAAGTTGGTGTTTCCTATGAATGTAATCTTCTGATATATAAGAAATCTTTCCATGGTTTTCTCCCATTTAGGTTTCCACTTAAAATTCTTGTGTAATGTGTATTTGTGGTTACATGTTGATGATATCTTGAATGTAATTATAAATGAAAAATTGTTGATAACTTAACGTTTAAATGTTGAGGTTAAAAGTGGTAAAAAGTGCATAATATCGATTTACCCCCTTCTTAGTATTAGTAAATATTCGAACAAGACTACCTCTCCAAGACAACATATTGTTAGCTTTTAATTTATATCGTGCAATGATTTCCTCATTTATTTGATCCTCTATGTTTTCCCAACCACTAGTGTTTTCTCTTTCATGCACTTTTCCTATGTTCTCTCTCTATGACCCTTTTCCTCTTTTTGTTGATTTCACAAACTCTCTTCTTTATATTTACACAACTTTGCCATTGTAAGGTAATTCTTCTTACACATTGTCCCATGACAGGGTTGTCTGTGTTTTCGATTGTTGAACGTTATCTGTGTTTTCGATTGTAAGGTAATTCTTCTTACACATGAGAGGTTGAGAGCACAAGGATCCACACCTAGGTTAATTGGATGACTGATATCAACCAGATCCTTAGCTGTACCTGCCTCAAATATGTTTATTTCTTAAAGAAACTAACTTATAGAACTCCAGTCCTTTCTTTCAAACTACCCTCTCTGAATCAATAAAACAATAAACCAAACCCCTGATTATGATTCCCTACATTCAATCTGATGTCATTTAGTTGTTGATGCTGGTCTTTTACATTCTAACCACTATGATAATTTAGTGTATCCTGTGGTTAACATAGATGATGATAGGAATGTCAATTAGGTTTAGTTTGGATGATTGAAAGGAATGATTGCTATTGTCCCCACCCAAATTCGTTGAACTTATAATCATTATATTATTGTAATAGCTAGCACTAAGCTGGAGTGCAGTGTATGAGCTGAATGCTTTCTTCATTTTTCAATTTGATCACTGTAGATCCTCCCATAATCCAATGGACATATTTTATTCGTTTTGGAAAGACCGTTGATTTTACGGTCATTCCAATTGGCTTCTTAAAAGGCACCGCAGCTGGCAAAATAATTGACACTTCCAATTTGAGACAATGAAAAAGAAAATTTGAAGCGTAACAGCCAGAGACTTGCATTGTCCAACTTAATCTGGCAAAATAAATTTGTAGTGGGGATATTTAACTAACAATTCCAATTTAAAACAATGAAAAAGAAAATTTGAAGCGTGACGGCCAGAGACTTGCATTGTC
>ML777301.1:553346-619804 GCA_009831015.1 Picea engelmannii | reverse complement strand
TCTTAGTTTAGCGCCTAGTTTAGCTCCAGGTGTAGCTCCTAGTTTAGCTCTTGGGTTAGCACCTAGTTTAGCTAATGGTTTAGCTCATAGTTTAGTGCCTAGTTTAGCTCCATGTGTGGTGCCTAATTTAGCTCATGGTTTGGCGCCTAGTTTAGCTCTAGGTGTGGTACCTAATTTATCTCCTAGTTTAGCTCCTGGTTTAACACCTAGTTTACTTCCAGGTGTGGCACCTAGTTTAGCTCCCAATCATGCTTCATGTTTTTCTTATAGTGTATTGTCGAAAATAGCTTATAGTTTGGATTCCAAATTAACTCCAAGATGTGCTTCCATTAGTGCATCTTTTTTTTCTTCCAGAATTGCTTCCTTGTTAGCTCCATGGTTTGCTTCCTTTTAGTTCCAAGGTTCACTTCCTTTTTAGCGTCTAGTTTTGCTTCTTTTTTAGGTCCAGGGTTTGCTTCTTTTTAGTGTTGGGATTTGCTTCTTAATTAGCGTCCAATTTTTCTTCTTGTTAAGAAACCAATTTAACTTCCTACTTAGATCCAGAAATAGCTCCAAGTATGGCTTCAAATTTAATGTCGAGTTTTACTTCCATTTTAGAGCCACATTTTGTTTCCATTTTAACAACTCATGTTGTGTCCTTTTTAGCTTCCATTTAGTAATTTAAATTTTTTATTTCAATTTAATTAGTTAAATATATCATGCATCTTAAAAAAATTATATTATTATAGAGTAAGTCATATTACATTTGAAGTATTTTATATGATAGCTTTTATAAATAATTTTTACGGAACTGGGCATCCATACAAACTAACAACATAATTATACTTATTAAATCTCCATCTAAATAAAATCTACAACATACAATATATATAAAATAACAAGATACTGATTATAACATGATCATCATTTGTAATTAAAACTAGTCAAATATATCAATATTAGATAAGTATCATCTCAAACAACTTATATATTTAATACTGATAAGATCATCATCATATATAACTACAAAAAGTGAAAGTCAAATATGAAAGTAGATCAATAAAATGTCAGGATGATACGTGGCCAACAATCGACGTAAATTAATATGATATATGTCCAAATGACATAAGTCAAAATGAGAAATATCAAAATGATAAAACTCAATAATATGGTATTGCAGGTGAAAATGATACATATGATAGTAAACATGAAAATATGCATCATAACGATATATCAACAATGATCAATGATGGAGTCTATATGATCAATGTCACTGACTACTACCAGCAACTAGGTCATCATCATTATTGTGATCATCATCGATCTGGTCATCATCATTGTTATTCATAGTGTCTTCTTCATCTGCCTCATCATCATCATATCCCATGTCTGTATCAGACCCATTATAATCTGAATCTATCTCATGAGGATCAATTGGATCTTCTCGAAGACCCGTGTTCTGCAAAAAAGAACCTTCAAAATGAAAGGTTATTACTTATTTCATGCAATATGTAATTTTTGTGTTATATTTCTAATATTACAACATATGAAACACAACCATAATCATATTACATCATATCAAAGTGCACATGCCATAATAAAATTTCAAATAAGTTACAAATAAGAAGTCATTCCAATGTTGTAAAACATGCAACAATTCCAACAAACATTAGTAAAGATCGTAAAAAAATGTGTTATACATTTTAACTATCAATTGTAAATTCTATTACATAACCGTAAGTGCCAACCCTCTCCATTTTGTGCTATATATGATTATGTTTGGCTATAAAAATCCTTTGACAATTAATTGGTCTATATATCTTCTTCTCTTTATTTCACAAATGAATATTTTTCTAGGACATTTTGGCCCATTGTAATATGATTCAAAGGTCCTTTGAGAATTAATTGGTTTATAGGTAATTTTGAAGATGCTCTCAATACTCATTCAACTAGACCACATCCAAATGTCAATCCTTTCAAAGAAAAAATTAAATACATCAAGCCCTAAAGGGTTGAAAATTATGACAAAAATTTAATAAAATGTGTCAAGGTGTATTGCCTTGCCTTGTCTTGCCATGCCATTCCATGTCTTTCCATGCCTTGCCTTTCCATGCCTTGTAGTGCCATGCCTTGCATTGTCTTTCCTTTCCATGCATTTCCTTGCCTTACCATGTCATGTCATGCCTTGCCTTTCCATGCATATCCTCACCATGCCATGCTATGCCTTGCCTTTGCATGCCTTGTCATGCCATGCATTTTCTTTCCTTTCCATGCCATGCCTTGCCTTTTTCATGCCTTGCTTTTCCATTCCATGCCATGCCTTGTCATTCCATGCCATGTCATTCCAGGCCTTGATATCGTATGGTATGCCTTTCCTTGCCATGTCTCTCCATACCATGCCTTGCATTCACTTGCCATGACTTGTCTTTCTATACCATGCCTTTCTATATCATGCCTTGCCTTTCCATCCCATGCCATGTCATGCCTTGCATTTTCATGCCTTTCCATGCCATACCTTGCATTACCTTGTCTTTCCATTCCATGCATTGACTTTCCTTGCCATGCCATGTCATGCCTTGCCTTTGCATGCCTTACCTTGCCATGCCTTTCATTTTCATGCAATGCCACGCATTTCCTTGCCATGCCATGCCTTGCCTTACCATGACATTCCATGCCATGCCTTGCTATCGTATGGTATTACTTTCCATGCCATGCCCCTCCATCCCATGCCATTGAGAGAACATGTTCATCTAATAAATGGAGAGACACATTTTAGCATTGAGTCTCACCAGCTCGAAGTCAAAATTAAAAGACTAAGAAGGTTACTAGAGGTTGTTGGACATATATCATAAACAAAGACTCTTGCCAATTATAAATATTTAAATCAAACAAACCAATATACCTTTTCAAGGTGCTTGTTGGTGCCTTTTTGGCATACATCTCTCAGGATATGTCTTCTATAAGAGATATAACTTTATTTATTCAGCTCATACATGAAGGAATATGCTCATTAAAATTAGGGTTTTAAAAAGTGGGCATGATATGCATCACAAATAGGAAAATCTTTACATGGATTTGAAAAAAGATAGTCACCAAATTTTCTGAGCTCCGTTCTCCATTCAAAAAGACTAGAAACTAACTTATGAAAATTCATTGATATAAAAAAAAATATTTCCCTTAAGATTTAAGCTGGAAGATGAACACCATAGTATCCTAAAATTTTACCTCATAGAGAAACAACACCAAACTTTATATAATTGAAGTTCTCAATAGGGAATCGTGGTAGTAAAATAAGTACTTACAGAGTTGAATTGAAACCATTCATAATAAGGGGAGGAAAATGTTCTTTCGCGTCTGATTTTCCTTGGGCGGGGTTACAGAGTTGAATTGAAACCATTCATAATAAGGGGAGGAAAATGTTCTTCCACATCTTATTTTCCTTGGGCAGGGAAAGGTGCATCTGGAAAGCAAAGATCCATTCTCTCCAACACCAAATTTTACCCTTTCCCAACTTTCTTTTGCAGAATGATTTCACTTGTCCTGAATCCATGTAGGCATAACAGTCTCACTCTCACCACCTCCTTCATCTCGTTGCATTCCACTTCCCCCTTTCCCCCATTCCCTATCTAATCCAAACTATGCCGAAGTTTTTTTACAGAAATTGAAACTAATTGCACCCAGTAATATCTAATTTTTCCGTATCTGGAAAATCCAATAGAGGAATTCATTAACTCTCCATAAATTGAAAAGAAAACAAAAGAAATCTTTGCTCGCTTGGTAACAAATTGCCCTTTTTTTTTAAACTGGGTGATCCAAAGTTTGTATTTGCCTCATAACCCAAAATTCAGGCGAATTAAAGCATAAATACTGAAATATATCAAATGGGAGGGAGAATTCGTTATCAGTAATTCCCATATCTATAGAAATCGGGTGAATGGAGGTTGCGGTTGGAAATTTCACGGACAAAATTTATTTTTTTATCCCTTTCCCTCATAAAAGCCTGTGCTAACCCTATCAACGATTTTTTTTTTAAATAAATTAGGGGATAATAATAAAATTATAAAAAAACCAATACAATACAAACAATCCTAGAGGTGGACCTTCTACTTCACTTTCTCCTTCGGCTTCCTTAATATGAATATCGCGTGGATCGTCTTCATCTGGTACTTCTTCCTATACATGGTAGCATGACAACAGTTCTTTCACTGTCTGTCTATTCCGTTGTTGTTCCTCCGTTATGAGTTAGACTTCTAGTTCCTTAATGAATATCACCCCTCTAATTTTCTTAAGTGTTGCATCTATGTTGGGGTTCTCATGTTCAAATGAGAAAGTAACTATAAAGTTATGTTGTAAGACTATCTAGCTCGTAGTTCCTCTACACAGTTCCTAGTCTGTATACCAGTTTGTTGTGATACCCTCTAATGTGTGTACAAAATGATGAGGCCATTGCTCTGGGGGTGTTATTTTCCACAGCGCTTTGCACTTATCCAAGTGTTCCTTTGGTGCCCCCTATCCATCATATTTATGTTGTTGGTTTCTTCTTTGTTCTGCACCAAACCTAATGTGCAGTAACACCTTACATTGCTTCTAGTACTTGATTGTTTTCTTATGTGCTCCCCACCATCTTGCGGGTGTGGCCTTGAGTGCTATATCTAGTGCTAAGAGTCTCTGATTTTCTAACACTTCATATTTGTAACGTGTCCAAAATTCTTCTATATCGTTCACCCCATGGAAGTTGGGTGGATCCCTTATCTCCATACCTACCCATCTTACTATGCGGTCTATTCTTGCACATCTTCTTGTGGAAACTTCATGTAGCCTCTGTTGCTAGTTCTCTAAACCCATATCTGAGTCTGACGCACATGAGGTGATGCTCCACCAACTGAGTATCTCATCTGCAGTTGGGTTTACGTAATCTTCATCTTGTGCAGTTGTTCTGTACAACTGGCTAATTTCCTCCAAGTTCAAGCAAGTTGGCTCTATGAACCTTTCCCCTTTTGATGAGTCTAATGGCGCAATGACCCTATATTCTGTTGAATTGAAGGTCATTTTCTGTGTCTTTAAGTTGATTATGGCCTGGTTATCAAACGCTTAATCCAAGACAATCAATGTTGGGTAAGGTGTTCTATCGTCCACTATCTCTATTACTTCAAAGTCAGCTTTAGTGTGCACTCCATCCATATCTACTATTACTCCTTTCAGCCTCCCTATTGGAATAACTTTGTGTTGATTTGCTAGTTTCAACTCAACGGGTGAATATCCTAACATGGGCTCTCCCATACATTGCCATGTCTTCTTGGGTAATACATTGACTTCGGATCCTCGATCTAGTATGATATCTCCCATGTTGAAATCTCCAATGTTGGTGTTCGGCCTAAACTCCCTACTTGTTCTTCTCCTTATATGTAGGTGGTTGACTTTTTTCTGTTCTAACTTTCCTTCCGTATCTACGCTACATATTTCTAGCATATTTTGCAATACTTTGAGAGAGGATGGATCATTTAGTAATTTTATGCATCATTGAAAAAATCCTTCGATTTTAATTACTTGTCCTAGGGGATGCATTTCTTTGGTATGATCGAATGATGGAGGCATATCGTACTCTAGTACTTCCTTATTATGCTGCATGGTTGAGGTTGACGTTGTGTCAGGCTTCATAAATTCTTGTCTTGCTTGCTTAAATATATCCTTCTCAGTCTGTATGTCAAATTGCTTCCTTGATTCAACATTCTTCTTCACCCAATGATGTTGTACTGGCTCTTGTCGTACTGCGTCGTTCCATGTCTTAGCTCCTCCACGTGTAACTATGTTGATGTTTCTTCCTTCATCCCTCACTTCTGCTAAAATCCATTGAACATTCTAATTGTTCTGATTCCTCTTTTCCTTTATCTTCCCTAATAATGTATCACATTCTTTTGTGTCATGATCCATTGTGCGACAACACATACAAGTCGCTGGTGGAAGTGGACATTCTCTAGCATAGTGTCCTGGTTATTGATAGTTGTGACATACCACTAGTCCTCTACCTCTTTCAAATCCTCCTCTTTCTCTTCCTCCACATTTGTAGCTAGCTCCATCCCCTCACGACGTGTTATACTGAGGTGTCTGGTTATACTACGCGGTATTGTATTGGGGTTGCGTTGCGTTGTACTGTGGTTGTGTTGTGTTATATGGTTGTTGTGTAGTATTATACTGCTGCTGCATAGTGTAGTATGGGGTTGGTACCTTGTTAAACTGAGGTGCATCTTTCCCAGTCATCATTTCTCCCTGCACCCTATATGCATCTGATGTCGTCTCTCTCATCAACTCTATCATTCTACAGACTTTGTCATCATGTCCTACTGACTTGTAAAAGTTACAATATGAGCTCTTTAGGACTGTCTAGTACTTCTACATTATTGGGAAGTGATATGGATCATGTCCTTGTTTCTTACATATTTTTCACCATATTCCTCTTGTTGGTAATGGATTTGGAATTCATGCTACCATGTACTACACGAATGTTGGAAATTCGTTCTTATAGTGTCCTTCTGTCTTGCATGTGGTACACCAAACTACTTCTTGTTTGTCCTTACTTTTGTTCTAATTTAGCTGGAATGTTAAGTTCTACAGATCCTCCTTCAACTCTTCGATGGTTGGATCTATCTTCTGATATTGGTTTTCTTCCAGTTGTAGGGCTTCCTACAGAGCCTCTTCCTATGTATGAAACTTCTGTTGTCGCATTGGATATTTTAAGTGTGGTAGTAGTGAATTGATGAGCAGGTGCCTATGCTCCATATATGTCATGAGATATTTCAAATTTCCTTTCAGTTACTTGAATCTCTAGTCAATCTCCCATACAGATTCTCCTTGTTTCTTTCATATATCTATCTTCGCATTCATGTATTGGTCCTCTGAACTTGGCTTCTGAAATTCATTTATCAACAATTTCTTGATATCCGCAATCGTTCTAGTTATCCCTGGTGGATTATTTGTGGCTAAAGTCATATACCAATCCATTGTGTGATCCCTTAGTGTGATCGTTAGCTGTGTTTAGTGTCCTCATCTGTGATCTATTTTTCTTCCCAGATCATTTCACAGATAAACAGGTTCTTCTTCGGGTCCTTCAACACTTCTCCTTTGAATTCTGGTAACCTGATGGTGGGATCGTGTCTTGCCATCCTGAATGTTGAACTACTACCTCTGTGCCATGTAGATACTTGACTAATGCTTCCTGAAGTGGCTCCCCCAATTGTTGTTCCTTGTGTAGATGTACTTCCTGCTCTCTTCCTTCTTCTGAAATTCGGTTGCCTAAACGGTGGTGATCTCTTTGGTGTGTTAGTCGCGCATGGGTTTATGGGTTCCACACTGACATTAATATGGATAGGATTTTTGCCTTCTCCTCCCACTCTTGGACCTCTTGTCTTCCTCTCATATGTTGCATGTAAGATTTCCTCAATCTGCTCCACATCCCTGAGATCCTCTACCTCCTCTTCATCACTTGGCAAGCCTTCTCTCGCGAATATGGCTCTCTTCTTGGTGTTCACCTTGTATTGGTAGGGTACTCCACTGCGTCTCCTTCCATTTGTCACCATGATCCACTTGATCCGGTCATCGTCCATCATGATTGGGTCCAAGGCTTCCTCCTTCTTTCCTTTATCCCTTTCTCCTTCCATTTCTCCTTTTTTTGTCAATGCTTCCCCCCTCCCCCCATGCACACAAGGAAGTTTAACTTTCTAATTCCATTGTTATTACACCTTTGTTATAGAGAAATATTGTGACACCCTGTTTCCCCCAATTTGTAAATATAACTATAAATGGCCAAAAGACTATGGAAAACTTTATATGTGTGAATATTGATTCGATGGAACTTTGTTTGAAAGGTAGACGAATCTGAACCTAATTTTTTACTAAGAAAATGGACAAGTGTTGCATGACTAATGGAAGGGGGGTGTACCTAGAAAGACCACGAATTCTATGAAAGAAATGGTGAAGGGGACTAGGAATGGTTGCATTAACCTTCACCAAACCAGTACATTACTAGATTTAATTGCTTAGGAACATAACCATCCTCTGACCCATAAATGAATTACAGTCAGGTTGGTGGGTGGGAATACCTCCTCAAGATTTAATGAGGGATGGGGTGTGTAAAAACTCAATTGTAAGGATTCCATACTTGACCGTTGACAGGGAATTCGGTCCACACGCCACCCTCCTGAAAGAGGCGAGAAGGGAAGGTGTTGTGGGCAGAGGGAAGAACACGCTTGCGAAGAGTGCAAAGATGGGAAGTGAATCTCAGGGATTCAAGGAAGAATGGAAAAACTAAGCGTTTTGGATAAGTGAAATGGCAGAGAAGGTTATGATACAAGCTGATAAACGAGGCTAGTCCTCCTTGCTTGGTATCGTATAAACCATTGCCAGGGTCCTGCAAGAAGAGGAGAGTAACCTCTATCCCTATTGTGGCTGAGTGAAAAGAAAATGATGTGTTGCAGAGCATCGTGGTCTAGCTCGGGGGTGGCTAGTGGTAAATTATTTTGGAGTGACTAAGCCTACGGTTGGGTGGAAACGGTCACCCCTTCCAGTAGTCACTTCACATTGTCTAATTCTGATAAGTCTTTTCTCGGCCTTAATTGTTGAGTTAGAATGATGAATGATTTCTCGGTTTTTACATATATATGTGTGTGTGTGTGTGTGTGTGTGACCATCTCCACTCTGGAGGGCTTCATGGGCATAAGTCGTACAATGGTCGAGATAGGAAATATCGTGTAGACCTAAAACCATCGGTATGAAGAGAATAATCTCCCCTTACCCCATGCCATGTAAATTTCTAGACCCAAGTCCCTAACCCATTCAGGGTGAGAACTCAGGAAAATAGTGATAGGAAAATACCGAACGAGAAATTTTTTCCTTATCCGAAAGACAAACAGACGAGATTCGTCCGGAAGGAGCCAAGGGTTGTCATGGTCATTAGATATGGGAAAGAGCACAGGATTTAACCCATTCTAACCCTCAGATACATGAGTTCCAAGTTCATGTATCAGGAAGGTGATGGGTTCCTGCGACAAAAACCTCCGAAAACCAAAGTTGCGAAGTAACCTCAACCATTGTATCTATGAGTTCGGAGTTCACGCACAGGGAGAGGACAGATCTTGTTCGTCGGATCTATGTGTGGAGAACCATAGCCATGAGATCCATAGGAAAGTGCACGAGGTATAAGCCTTTGAAAGTGCACAGGAGAGTGGACTTTTGCGAAGTCCCAAAGTTTTGAAGTTAATCGGAATGGTCCATCATCAGAGGACAGCTGGCAGCAGATCCGGGAGTTCGAGGATTCAGACTTCACAATATTTGCAAGGAGCAGAGGAGAATACCCAAGGATCTCGGAGCCGCAACAATCCTAGCTATCCACCGTGAAGGGACACATGGCGAGAGATCGACATTTCTCTAACTTGGAACTCAGGAAGTCAAAGATAGGAATGGTGAGAACTCGCAAAGTCCGAGTTTGTGATTTGATCGCAGCCGTTGATCGAAGAGAGGATGTGGACCATTGATTGTCCAAGGAGATATCAAGGATTGAGAGAAGGAAGGTGAGCGGCCCTCCATCTTCACTAAATGGGAAGTCTCGATTCACAAAGAGTTGATCTAAGTCGTTGGGTTGCAGGAGATTGTGGACCATTGATGTGACATCGGGAGTTCAGATTTCGGGATTCCAAAGAAAGGAGATGGAATAATTTCCACCTTCATGATACGCGAAGTCCCGAAGCGCTTGAGGGATGGGCCCCAAGTCATAACGAGGGGTCATATCGATGGAGGTAAAGGAACAGAGCTAGCGTTGGGATAGGCTCTTAGTTCCGGAGTTCGGGATTCGAGTGAGTCAAGGTTGGGTCAAATGTGGATACCCGACGATAGGAGTCACAAAGTGCCTTTTAGTTAGGCTTGTGTTCACGGGTAGTGGTCACATGGAGGGGGGGGCTTGCGCTTGGTGCTTGTTCGGGGGGGAGAACAAAAAAAATAAAATTATAGTCTTTACACTATAGAAGCTCCTTCATAAGGGTGGGTGTGTTAGAAATTGGTATCAGAGCATGGTTACAGCACTTGGTCTGTTTGGGCTCATAGATGAGTTGGGTAAAGACCACATTAAGGGGTTTAAAGGGAGATATCCTACCTTACTCCCTTCCTAAAATGTCTGGTTAATACCTTAGTATAGAAAATAATGACAACTTACTATTGTGTGTGTATGTATTTAAGAAATGTGAATTATGTGTTGGTTATGAACTAATATAATGTTATCTAACAACAAGTATTTTTTCTTCATTTAAGCGGTCGATCAACCACGGGAAACTGAAATCATATAGAATGGTGATGCTCCACGAAGTGTGGGATGGATCTCATAATAGAGATGAAGATTCTGATGAGAGGAGGGCGGTAGAGACCCCTCTAGACCTGGCTAAGACTGTGAGGAGTCTCGTGGCCGAATTAGAAAGCTGCAAGACCGACAACAAGAGATTGATAAAAGAGCAAGAGAAGAAAATGGAAATTAATGCAGTCTTGTTGTAGAGTTTATCTAACATACAAAGACAACTGTAGCATGGACGTGACACTGGGAGTCGAAGTCCACCTGAGATATGAAAACATGGCCCTTTAAGTGGTCGCACTGGGAGGAGTACCTCGAGTAAGGTCCAACCTAGAGACAGGGGACAAGCGTCAGACGAATCCTTTGGAAAGGAAACGGGTGACTCAGAGGGATCTTCTAGTAGTAGAATCGGTTCAAATTCTCAAAGAAAATGGAAGAAATGAAAGCATTCCAAAATTCATAATCTCGAAGAATTCAGGAAGGCCAAACCACCCTCTTTCGAAGGTGAGATTAAGAAGGGAGAGGAGGCAAAGGCTTGGCTACTTGGACTAAAAATGTATTTTAGAGTCCATGAATTCTTTGAAAACAGGAAGGCCCGAATATCCACTTTCAACCTAAATGGAAAGGATTCCATTTGGTGGGAAGACCTTAAGAATGTGAAAGGGATTCATGAAGAGGACCTATATTGGGAACGTTTTGAGAAATACTTCAGGAAGAAGTATCTGTCAGAAAAAAATCTCGACCAGAAGACTAAAGAGTTCTATGAACTCAAGTTGGGGAAACTCACCATAGAGGAATATGTCAGTAGATTCCTTGAGTTGCTAAGGTACGTACGCTACATAAAAGAGGAAAAGGAAAAGGTGCAGTGATTTATCAGTGGGCTACCTAAGGACTATCATAACAGAATTGAGTTTGATGAGCCGAAGACCCTATAAAACACTATCTGAAAGGCAAGATATTGTTATGAACAACTTGGGCTTTAGACAGAACCTCATGAAGGCTGGAAGAAGAAGAATAGTTTGGGTTTAAAGAAAAAGGGGTTTAAACCCCCAAGATTTAAAATCTATAAGAAGGATTCAAGGATGAGATTTCCTTCCCGAAGTGTACGCCAACATAATTTCCCCTCCCAGGGAGGAAATAAACCTTTTGGATCAACCCCAAGAAAGACGGATAACCCAAAGAAAGAACCCTTGAAATGTTGGGGTTGTGGAGGAGAAAATCTACTGAGGGACTGTCCACGCAAGCAACAGAACAATAGGAGAATTTAAAACATCCAAGAAGCCACCACCGTTAATGAGGTGGCCAGGAGTATGCCACAAATTTATGCAGTCGTGGATAACAAACAAGACGACCACCAAGCTTTAGTGGTGGAGATGGAAGGTATGATCGCCAACCATCTAGTATCTATTTTAATTGACCCTGGTTCAAATTTGAGTTATGTGGCCCCTTGAGCTATTGATAACTGTAAATTACAGCCACATAAACATGCTAGGCCATGGTTGGTACAGTTAGCCACTGGCACCAAAAGAAAAATAGTGGAGGTCGTACCATCTTGCCAATTCACTGTGGATGGATTTCCCACCCAAGCTAACCTTAACATACTTCCCGTAGGATCGTATGACCTGCTGATTGGTATGGACTGGCTAGATGCATATAAAACTAAGTTGTATAGAATGTGTAAATGAATAGGGAAGAAAGATAAACCTCTAAGGGATTTAGAAGCATGTCTCAGTGAGATGAATATTATCCCTTCAAATGAAAAAGTATTACAGAAAGGGGTGTCATCTATATCCAATACAGGTGTTGGGATCTGTTGAGGATGACAGGCCAAGCCTATATGACCACCCCATACTAAGAGAGTATATATATGTGTTTCTGATCCGGATTATTTTTGGAACGAAATGAGAGTGAAGATATAATAAAGAAATGCACAGAGATATCGTGTATATCCAGTAATATAACAGAAATATGTCAGAGATGAAACCATAAACACAGAGATACAGTAATACACGATTTCTATTAATGAAAGAAATGTACAGAGACTGTAAAAATATAGAGTGAAAGACTCGCTAGAATGGTGGCAGCTTATCTCTAAGAAGAGATGTGACGGCTACTCACATTCGCAAGAAGATGATTACAATGAGGCTCTGAAGGCCCTTTTACAATAAACAGGAATGCAAAAAGTCCTAGACATCCAAAAACCTAACCCTAGGAAATGAAGCGCCCAAAATCACGTGGGCCCCGTTTGTGTAAGTTAGTACATCAACTTTCTGGGGTCGTAACTTTTGCATACGATCTCCATTTTAGGCGTATCATAGCTCGTTGGAAAGGTATCGTCGAGGAGATTCATTTTGGGGGCTCAATCATGGAAGAAGGAAGTGTAGTTTGCTATGAATCTCAAAAATTGAATGAACATGAAGTCAACTACGTGACCCATGATCTAGATTTGGCCACCATAGTGCATGCTTTGAAAATGTGGAGGCATTACCTCCTAGGTAGGAAATTTATACTTATGACAAACCACTGTGGATTCCAGCACCTGTTTGATCAACCAAAACTCAATGCTAGACAAGCTAGGTGGATGGCCCTCCTTAGAGAGTTTGATTTCGAAATCAAACATATCAGATGAAAGGAAAATTAGGTGGTCGATGCCCTTAGTAGAAGTATGAAAACAATTAACCTGGAAGTGGTGGGAACTTGCGAGATGAATGTCAAGGAAAGAGTCGGAAATGCACAAGAAACAGATGCATTCTTCCAGACTGTGACCTCGTAGCTACAACAAGAACCCGTAGGGCTAAAGTATGAAGGCTACCAGATGCTAGATGGAGGTCTGTTGACTTACCAAAACATGATATATATTCCGAGTTGTGATGTCTTGAAGAGGTTCATAATGGATGAATTGCACAAGAGAACATACACTGGCCATCTGGGCTATCAGAAGATGGTCAAGGCCACCAGGAAACAATTCTATTGGCCTGGATTGAAGAAAGACATAGCTGAATATTTAGCTAAATGTCTAGAGTGCCAACAAGTTAAAGCAGAACACCAGCACCCAGTAGGATTATTTCAACCTCTACCAATCCCAGAATGGAAATGGGATACCATCTACATGGATTTCATCATCGGATTAACAACATCGTCTAGGCATTATTACGCCATCATGGTAGTAGTGGATAAATTGAGCAAGTCCGCTCATTTTAATCCCGTCAAATCGACTTGCAAGGAAATAGATATTTCCAACATATTCATAAAGGAGATATTCAGACTACATGGAATGCCTAAGGAGATCGTGACTGACAGAGACACAAAATTTACTTCAAACTTTTGGAAATCCT
Source organism: Picea engelmannii (assembly GCA_009831015.1). Taxonomy (NCBI): domain Eukaryota; kingdom Viridiplantae; phylum Streptophyta; class Pinopsida; order Pinales; family Pinaceae; genus Picea; species Picea engelmannii. The sequence continues at coordinate 606,160 of ML777301.1, read as the reverse complement.
TGATGGTTGGCCTCGAGACTAAATAATTTTTTAGCACAACTTATCATCTTCAAACTGATGGACGGATGGAAAGAGTGAACCAAATACTAGAAGACATGCTAAGGATGCATGTAATGCATCAACCTAAAAAGTGGGAAGATTACCTACCACTGATGGAATTTGCCTACAACAATGGCTACCAAGAATCACTAAAGATGAGACCTTCCGAAGCCCTCTATGGTAGGCTATGAAACCGTCTAGTCAGTTGGAGTAATCCCATGAATAGAATTACAATTGGACCTGAATTTTTGAAATAAATGGAATAACAAGTGATTCAAATAAAGTAAAATCTGAAAATCCCTCAGAATAGACAGAAAATTTATGCCGACAGAAAGAGAACCCCCAAAGAATTCAAGACAAGAGACCACGTCTATCTCAGATTTAGGCCTAGGAAGAGTTCCCTGAGGATGGGAGCTTGTGCCAAGTTGGCACCTCAATTTTGTGGACCTTTTGAAGTTCTAGATAGAGTGGGACCTATAGCCTATAGGCTAGCACTTCCTCCCACAGTAAAATCACAAAATGTTTTCCATGTTTCATTGCTAAAGAAATATGTACATGATTCCAATCATATAATTGACTGGTCTATGATCCATGTGGAACTAGAGGGAGAATTCTTGCCATAACCTCAATGCATACTAGAGAGTAAGGAAACCCCACTCAGGAACTGAACCATTGCACAGGTCAAGGTCTTTATGGAAACACTTTGGCCCAGATGAGGCCACATGGGAAATGGAGGATGCCATGAGACAGGCATACCCATTTTTGTTCACTTCTATACATACATAACATGTTAATATATAGAACATCGAGGATGATGTTCCTTTAAGGGGGAGGTAATTGTGACACCCTATTTCCCCTAGTTTGTAAATATAACTATAAATGGCCAAAAGGCTATGGAAAACTTTATATGTGTGAATATTGATTCGATGGACCTTTGTTTGAAAGGTAGATGAATGTGAACCTAATTATTTACTAAGAAAATGAACAAGTGTTGCATGACTAATGGAAGGGGGGTGTAATTAGAAGTACCACGAATTCTATGAAAGAGATGGTGAAGGGGACCATGAATGGTTACATTAACCTTCACCAAACCATTTAGGGTGAGAACTTAGAAAAATAGTGATAGGAAAATACCGAAAGGGAAAGGTTTTCCTTGTACAAAGGATGGATAGATGAGATTCATCCTAAAGGAGCCAAGGGTTGTCGTGGCCATTGGCTATGGGAAAGAGCGCGTTAGTTAACCCCTTCTAGCCCTCAGATCCACGAGTTCTGATTTCGCGTATCGAGAAGGTCATGGGTTGGTGCGAACAAAACCTCTGAAACCCGAAGTCGCGAAGTAACCTCAACCATTGTATCTATGATTTCAGAGTTCACGCACAGGGAGAGGACAGATCATGTTCGTCGAATCTATGCATGGAGGACCATAGACGTGAGATCCAAAGGAAAGTGCATGAGGTCTAACCCTTTTAAAGTGCACAAGAGAGTGGACTTTCATGAAGTCCCAAATTTTTGAAGTTAATCGGAATCGCCCATCATCAGAGGACAGGTGGTAGTAGATCCAGGAATTCGAGGATTCAGACCTTGAAATATTTGCAAGGAGAAGAGGTGAATACCCAAGGATCTAGGAGCCACAAAAATCCTAACCATCTGTTTTGAAGGAACACGTGGTGAGAGATCGATATTTCACTGACTCGCAACTTGGGAAGTCAAAGATAGGAATGATGAGAACTCGCGAATCTGAGTTCGCAATTTGATCGCAGCCATCGATCGATGAGAGCACGTGGACCATTGATTTTCCAAGGATATATTAGGGATCAGGAGAAGGAAGGTGAGAGACCCTCCATCTTCAATAAACATGAATTCCTGATTCGCGAAGAGTCTATCTAAGTTGTTGGGTCGCGGGAGATTGTGAACCATTGATCTGACGTTGGGAGTTCGTATTTTTGGATTCCAAAGAAAGGATATGGACTAATTTCCACCTTTGTGATACACGAAGTCCCAAAGTGCTTGAGGGTTGGGCCACGAGTCATAATGAGGGGTCATATGGATGGAGGTTAAGGAACAGAGCTAGCGCTGGGCTAGGCTCTTAGTTTGGGAGTTCGGGAGTTGGGTGAGTCAAGGTTGGCTTGAATGTGAATACCTAATGATAGGAGTCACAGAGTGCCTTTTAGTTAGGCTTGTGGTCATGGGTAGTGGTCACATGGAGAGGGGGACTTGCGCCTGGTGCTTGTTCGCGTGGGAGAACAATAATGAAAATTTAGACGCTTTACACTATAGAAGCTCCTTCAGAAGGGTGGGTGTGTTACAAATATATTAATAGAAGTATACAACGATCTAATGTACTTTTCCTAAGGCCCAGGTAGAAACTCTTGCTATGCTGTGTTGTATGACATCGCAGTATCTACTGCAAATTCTATTATAAAGCCTGCTACAATGTCGTCGAGTGAAAAATCTACTGCGTGGGTGAATTTGTTATTCACCTGTTGTAACTGCGCGATCTAAACTGAGGTCCACTCTAATTGTTGGACCCTTTTTGATGCGTTTTTTTCCTTCAACCTCAATATCCAGTCACCGAATAAGTGTGGAAAATCACAGATAAATACTTCATGCAGATCAGTAAACACATACTTCTCAAGATATTTGTGCGGTGTTACTCTAGGGATTCTGTTATCCTTCTTCACAAACTCTAGCTCCTTTGTCTTTATCTAGCTTTCGATATCTTCTTTTGTGGGATTCCATGGTCTCAACATCCCCTTCTAGCGGTGCATTCTCTCACCTTCTTGTCATTCGATCCAGTATTCTTTTGAATCGTCTTCTGTCAATCGATTAGTCTTTTAATAGATCTTCAACAGACCGATCATTCTTTTGACAAATCTTCAACAGATCCCATCCACTCAATCCTATGTTGGTCCAACTGCCAATGGAACCATTTGTTGGTTTCTTATGTCATTTATACCTTTAACATGATTGAACTAGGTTTAGGTCTATTAGGGATCCAACAAAGCCTCTAAAACTATCGCCCCTCTTGGTAAACCAGAAGGCAACGCAACGCATAGAGTGCATTGCACAATCTCACCCGATATAGTCTTAATGGGTGACTGCAATACTCATGAAGTGATTGCAGTCCAGGACTGAATGGGGATCTGTGACTTGCACGTTGTGACTTCTATCTAGTTATTAAAGAAATATATTGTCATTCTCATTCATGAATGTACTGTAATTCGTTCCTACATCATTCTAACATCTACTCATAGGCAATAAGAGAGATATAAACATTCAATCACATAACACAGGTTTTATCGTGGTTCACCCCCTCCTGGGCTACATCCACAAAGATCTGGCTCTCAATCTCTTTTATTATGGTACTTCCAAAACTACAGCATTGCGCGCTTTACAACTCATTCTCATTCGGGTTGAGATCTATTATGATAAGGACTATATCACACCAGGCTCCTCAGCCTATGATTGAACCCTCGAGATCTACCCTCCTAACCCTCTACATCTCAACAACTTACAATATTGGATCGCATTATAGTAGTGTTACAGACTAGTTACTCCTTCGCACACGAGTAACATCCCATAGTCCGAACCTTTCAACTCCAGACCCCTTACCTAGACCTCCTAGGTATCTATTTATATGTGTTTCTGGCTCATCAACCATTACAATGTATTACAAAAACCATAACACTAGCATTGTTAGGTCTTCCATGCATGTGTCTCTATTGTTTTTCCTTCCAGCTGTCTCTTTCCTCTTACATGCCTTTCTTCCCAAAGTATCCTTTCTTTCTAATTCGACCTGCTTCCAACACATATCCTGGAGGTTATGACACATCTTTGTGGCATGTCTTGAAGATTTTGTAATATCATAGATATATTGAGGTCTTGACACATGATTGAGGCATATCTCGGAAAATGGTTTGATGCATATCATGGTGATTTTGAGCACATGATTTGGAGGATTTTCTTAGAGATTTTGGCATGAGTTTTATGTGGTTATTGGGGTTGTATCAATTTTGATGATGATCATGTATCAGTATCAGTGACAATTACATTGACAGTTTGAGTTTCTTATGTGTGATGATGATTATGTATCATTATTAGTGATAGTTGCAATGAAAGATTGAGTTTCTCATTTATATTTCGGGGAGGTTGTGAGGCACTCAGGAAGATTGGTGTCTTAAGACAACAAGTTCGTGCTTGGATGGGATTTTAAACTTTCTTTGAGTTGGTTCTCATAAAACTAGGGTGTTGGTGCCTCCTTCTAGTTGGAGATGGATAATCTAGGGAGTTGGAGCTTCCTTCATATTGGAGCCTATAAACTAGGGGGTTGGAGGCTCCTTCTAGTTGGAGCTAGAGAATCTAGGGAGTTGTATCGTCCTTCAGGTTCGAGCCTATAAATTTGGGGGTTGGAGACTCCGTCTAGTTGGTGCTGGAGAGTTTTGGAAGTTGGTGTTTCCTATGAATGTAATCTTCTGATATATAAGAAAGATTCCCATGGTTTTCTCCCATTTGGGTTTCCACGTAAAATTCTTGTGTAATGTGTATTTGTGGTTACATGTTGATGATATCTTGAATGTAATTATAAATGATAAATTGTTGATAACTTAATGTTTAAATGTTGTGGTTAAAAGTTTTTAAAAGTGCCTAAGATCGATTTACCCCCCCCCTCTTAGTATTAGTGAGTATTTGAACAAGGCTACCTATCTTAGACAACATATTGTTATCTTTTAATTTATATCGTGCAACGATTTCCACATTTATTTGATCCTCTATGTTTTCCCAACCACTTGTGTTTTCTCTTTCATGCACTTTTCTTGTGTTCTCTCTCTATGACCCTTTTCCTCTTTTTGTTGATTTCACAAACTCTCTTCTTTGTATTTACACAACTTTTCCATTGTAAGGTAATTATGCTTACACATTGTCCCATGACAGGGTTATCTATGTTTTCGATTGTTGAACATTATTTGTGTATATAGACTAATTCCAATGAACCATCCAAGCTAAGATTCCATTGCTAGAAGCTGAAAGCTTGATTAAACAGGAATAGATATACCGATAGATAGATTGTGAAACAATGTTTGATGTGAATTGAACCAAGGAAAAAAAAAAAAAGAGAATGAGATTGTGCATTAAACAATGTTGGATTACAAAGAAAAGGATGTGAATCTTCTACGAAGTACTAGTGGCGAGGTTACACTTCTCTTTTATTGCTGACACATTTTTGGAGAGATTTTCTTAATTATGTAGATAGGCTTATGTAGATGGCATGACTCTTTTACTATCTCTTGGACTCATTGTTGTACTTTCCTAGCCCTTTTATTGGTTTGTATCTTGTACAAGTTCTTGTATTGACTCTTGTCCTACCCTTTTACTAGTATCACTCTTCTATAAGCTCTTATACTTGGTCTTGTGCTACCTAGTCTACCTTCATACTTGTATACAGGCTCTTATATTTGGTCTTGTGCTACATAGTATAACTCCATACTTTTATAGGAATAGGCATGAAAGAAGGACACATCCAAAGCATGGGATATGGGGCCACTATATGGCCCATTATTCCAACAATTATTTCTTCCTATTTTGACGAAAATCTGGTGGGAGTTTTTAGTTCCATGCGAAATATGATTTCAGAAATTACAAGCCTTGTTCTTGAACTAATTTTGGAGCTCAGGATCTACCCAAATACTCAAAATTGCAATTTAAGCAATGCAAAATAACATTTAACAAGAGCGATTTGTGTGCCCTATTTCTAGCATGTTTCTTACCTATTTCAAGCCCTATCTTACCAGTTTCAAGCTCTATTTAAAGCCTATTTTATTAATTAACTTAATGCATATTAAATTTGGTCTAGTTTTAATAAATTCAGTCTTATCCTACAAGTTTTAAGCCCTATTTCAAGCTTTATCCTACCAATTTTAAGCCCTGTCATATCCTATTATTGGGACTTGAATGAGTTAATTGTGATTGCACCAAGAGTAGATAGGTGCTCTACAACCAATAGGGAGATGTTGTCACTTAATGTCACATTACATGACAACATCTAAAAAATTAAACCAAAGTGAAAACATCTAAAAAAGTAAACCAAAGTAGGTGACAACATCTAAAAATTAAACTATCCTAGATCCATATTAAACTAGGAGCTATCAAATGCCAAGAGGTTGAGAGCACAAGGATCCACACCTAGGTTAATTAGATGACTGATATCAACCAGATTCTTAGTTGTACCTTCCTCAAATATGTTTATTTCTTAAAGAAACTAACTTATAGAACTCTAGTCCTTTCTTTCAAACTACCCTTTCTGAATCAATAAAACAATAAACCAAACCTCTAATTATTATTCTCGATCACACCTCAGAATGTCTTTATATTTGCTTGAGCGTGACAAAGTTTAGATGACAAAATAAATTTGGCATCGTGATATTTAATTAACAATTTAAACGTAAGAGAATGAAAAAGAAAATTTGAAGCATGACAACAAGAAAGTTGTAGTGTCAGGCTTAATCGAAAGAGATTTTCCATATCCATGAAATTCTTATCTAATGTATTGGGGACCGCACCTCGGAATGTCTTTTAATTTTGTTGAGTGGAACGAAACTTTTGTGATATTTAATTCCAAATCATAATTAAGTACATGATGCTTAGTATAAACACTATATCCTAAGGTATATATAAAGGTGGTTATAGACTTAGGCTTAGAGTGAGTCAAACGACGAACGTGTCATACAAAACTTTCTTAGATAAAAATTATATATTTTGAAAGTTAATTCAATTTCATACATTTCCTGTTCATACACCATACTAAAGTTAGTTGTGAAAGTACTTGGACTAATACCTATCAGTCACTAGATTTTTGTTTTCTCATATATGCATTGATAGTAATGTATCTTGAAAAGCATTATTAGGTTTCACTCACACAACATGCTTAATTAGCAACTCCATATCTTCTTTCGACATAATATTTAAATCTTTTCCCAAAAATTCCATGTTGGAATCCTTCCCCTTGATAATTTTATCATAAAGTTACCATATATAAGAAATCATTTCTTTCTCATTTATCTCTCTTTCATGAAAGGGTTGTGTATGATATATAACTTGATCATTGAACAACTTGTTAGGACCCATGAATTGTAATGTAATAACACTACAACAAAACAGGCCATTAGCGCCTAGTTTAGCGTCAGATTTTAATGCATTTGACGTCATGAATTGGGCCGATGGGATGGCAGAAAACCAGACACTAAATGACATGTTCACCTGGGCATCGCATTTAGCACCCAGTTTATCTCCCTCTTTAGCGCCGGGTTTTGCTCCCTCTTTAACGCCTAGTTTTTCTCCCTTTCTAAAGCCCAGTTTTGCTCTTTATTTAGCGCCCAATTTTGCATCCGATTTAGCGCCTAGTTTAGAGCCTAAACTGAGATATAGCTCTCTAATTAACACCCAAAATAGCTCCTTGTTTAGCTCCTATTTTAGCACCTAGTTTATCTCCAGGAATGAAGCCTAATTTAGCTCCTGGTTTATCTCTTGGTTTAGCGCCTAGTTTAGCTCTAGGTGTAGCTCCTAGTTTAGCTGTTGGGTTAGCTCATAGTTTAGCTTATGGTTTAGCTCCTAGTTTAGTGCCTAGTTTAGCTCCATGTGTGGTGCCTAATTTAGCTCATGGTTTAGCGCCTAGTTTAGCTCTAGGTGTGGCGCCTAATTTATCTCCTAGTTTAGCTCCTGGTTTAGCACCTAGTTTAGATCCAGTATGATATCTCCCATGTTGAAATCTCCAATGTTGGAATTCGACCTAAACTCCCTACTTGTTCTTCTCCTTATATGTAGGTGGTTGACTGTTTTCTGTTCTAACTTTCCTTCCGTATCTATGCTATATATTTCTAGCATATTTTGCAATACTTTGAGAGAGGATGGATCATTTAGTAATTTTACGCATGATTGAAAAAATCCTTCGATTGTACTTACTTGTCCCAGGAGCTGCATTTCTTTGGTATGTTCGAATGATGGAGGCATATCGTACTCTAGTACTTCCTTATTATGATGCGTGGTTGAGTTTGACGTTGTGTCAAGCTTCAGAAATTCTTGTCTCACTTGCTTAAATATATCCTTCTCATTCTACATGTCAAATTGCTTCCTTGATTCGACATTCTTCTTCACCCAATGATGTTGTACTGGCTCTTTTCGTACTGCGTCATTCCATGTTTTAGCTCCTCCACGCATAACTATGTTGATGTTTCTTCCTTCATCTCTCACTTCTGCTAAAATCCATTGAACATTCTGATTGTTTTGATTCCTCTTTTCCTATATCTTCCCTAATAACGTAGGACATTCTTCCATGTCATGATCTGATGCGTGACAACACATACAAGTCGCTGGTGGAAGTGGACATTCTCTGGCATAGTGTCCTAGTTATTGATAGTTGTGACTTGCCACTAGTCCTCTACCTCTTCCAAAGCCTCCTCTTTCTCTTCCTCTGCCTCTGTAGCCAGCTCGATCCCCTCACAGTGTGTTATACTGAACATAAACATCCTCTGACCCAAAAATGAATTACAATCAGGTTGGTGGGTGGGAATACCTCCTCAAAAGTTAATGAGGGATGGGGTGTGTAAGAACTCATCTGTAAGGCTTCCAAACTTGACCATTGACTGGGAATTCGGGCCACACGCGACTCTGCTGAAAGAGGTGAGAAGGGAAGGTGTTGTGGGCAGAGGGAAGAACACGCTTGCAAAGAGTGCAGAGACGGGAAGTGAATATCGGGGATTCAAGGAAGAATGGAAAAACTAAGCATTTTGGATAAAGGAAATGGTAGAGAAGGTTATGATACAGGCTGATAAATGAGTCTATTTCTCCTTGCTTGGTATCGTATAAACCATTGCCAGGATCATGCGGGAAGAGGAGAGTAACCTCTATCCCTATTGTGGCTGAGCGAGAAGAAAAGGATGTGTTGCAAAGAATCGTGGTCTAGCTCGGGGGTGGCTAGTGGTAAATTTGTTTGGAGAGACTGAGCCTACGGTTGGGTGGAAACAGGCACCCCTTCGAGTAGTCGCTTCACATTGTCTGATTCTGATAAGCCTTTTCTCGAACTTAATTTTTTGAGTTAGAATGATGAATGATTTCTCAGTTTATATATATATATATATATATATATATATATATGCATGTATGACCATCTCTGTCTAAAATGGATATGTTATGCGTATGATTCCATCTCCTTGGGAACTCATACTTCCCATTGATAAACTGTATGCCTAGTTTCACTCCGGAGGGCTTCCCGAGCATAAGTCGTAAAATGGTCGAGATAGGAAATATCGTATAGACCTGAAACCAACGATATGAAGAGAATACTCTCCCCTGACCCCGTGCCATGTAAATTTCTAGACCCAAGTCCCTAACCCATTAGGGGTGAGAACTTAGGAAAATAGTGATAGGAAAATATCGAACGAGAAAGTTTTTCCTTTTTTGAAGGACGAACGGACGAGATTCGTCTGGAAGGAGCCAAGGGTTTTCATGGTCATTGGCTATGGGAAAGAGATGTGGGATTTAACCCCTTCTAACCATTGGATCCATGACTTCCAAGTTCATGTATCAGGAAGGTCACGGGTTGGGGCGACGAAAACCTCCGAAAACCAAAGTCGCGAAGTAACCTCAACCATTGTATCTATGAGTTCGGAGTTCGCGCACAGGGAGAGGACAGATCTTGTTCGTCGGATCTATGTGCAGAGGACCATAGCCTTGAGATCCACGGGAAAATGCATGAGGTATAAGCCTTTGAAAGTGCAGAGGAGAGTGGACTTTTGCGAAGTCCCAAAGTTTCAAATTTAATCGGAACCGTCCATCATCAGAGGATAGGTGGTAGCAGATCTGGGAGTTCGAGGATTCAGACCTCGGAAAATTTGCAAGGAGTAGAGGAGAATACCCAAGGATCTGGGAGCCACAACAATCCTAGCCATCCATTGTGAAGGGAAACATGGCGAGAGTTCAACATTTCGCTGACTTGCAACTTGGGAAGTCAGAGATAGGAATCGTGAGAACTCGTGAAGTACGAGTTTGCGATTTGATCACAGCCATTGATCGAAGAGAGGAAGTGAACCATTGATTGTACAAGGAGATATCAAGGATTGAGAGAAGGAAGGTGAGAAGCCTTCCATCTTCACTAAACGCGAAGTCTCAATTTATGAAGAGTTGATCTAAGTCATTGGGTCGCGGGAGATTATGGATCGTTGATCTGACATCGGGAGTTGAAATTTCGAGATTCCGAAGAAAGGAGATGGAATAATTTCCACCTTCACGATACACAAAGTCTCGAAGCTCTTGAGGGTTGGGCCCCAAGTCATAACGAGGGGTCATATGGATGGAGGTAAAGGAACAGAGCTAGCGTTGGGATAGGCTCTTAGTTCAAGAGTTTGGGAATTGGGTGAGTCAAGGTTGGCTCGAATGTGAATACCCGATGACAGGAGTCATGAAGTGCCTTTTAGTTAGTCTTGTGGTAATGGGTAGTGGTCACATGGAGGGGGGGGCTTGCGCTTGGTGCTTGTTCGGGTGAGAGAACAAAAAAAATAAAATTATAGGCTTTACACTATAGAAGCTCCTTCATAAGGGTGGGTGTGTTACAAATTGGTATCAGAGCATGGTTACAACACTTGGTCTGTTTGGGCTCATAGATGAGTTGCGTAAAGACCACATTAAGTGGTTTTAAGGGCGATATCCTACCTTACTCGCTTCCTAAAAAGTCTAGTTAAGCCCTTAGTATAGAAAATAATGACAGCTTACTATTGTGTGTGTATGTATTTAAGAAATGTGAATTATGTGTTAGTTATGAACTAATATAATGTTATCTAACAACAAGTGTTTTGTCTACATTCAAGCGGTCGATCAACCGTGGGAAACTGAAATCATATAGAATGGTGACGCACCACGAAGTGCGGGATGACTCCCATAATAGAGATGAAGAGTCTGATGAGAAGATGGCAGTAGAGACCCCCTTGGACCTGGCTGAGATTGTGAGGAGTCTTGTGGCTGAATTACAGAGCTGCAAGGACGACAAAAAGAGATTGATAAAAGAGCAAGAGAAGAAAATGGAAATTATTACAGTCTTGCTGTAGAGTTTATCCAACATAAAAAGACAACTACAGCATGGATGTGACACCAGTCATGTGGATCGATGACAGACAAAGAGGAGTCGAATTCCACCTGAGATATGAAAACATGTTTAATTGGTCGCACTGGGAGGAGTACCTCGAGCAAGGTCAAACCTGGAGACAGGGGGCAAGCGTTAGATGAATCCTCTGGAAAGGAAACCGATGACTCAAAGGGATCTACTAGTAGTATAATCAGTTCAAATTCTCAAAGAAAATGGAAGAAACAAAAGAATTCCAAAATTCATAATCTTGAAGAATTCAGGAAGGCCAAACCACCCTCTTTCGAAGGTGAGATTAACAAGGGAGAGGAGGCAGAGGCCTGGTTGCTTGGACTAAAAACGTATTTCAGAGTCCATGACTTCTTTGAAAACTTGAAGGCCCAAATATCCACTTTCAAACTGAATGGAAAGGCTTCCATTTGCTGGGAAGACCTTAAGAATGTGAAAGAGATTCATGAAGAGGACCTATATTGGGAACGTTTTGAGAAATACTTTAGGAAGAAGTATCTGTCGGAAAAACATCTCGACGAGAAGACTAAAGAGTTCTATGAACTCAAGCTGGGGAAACTCACCATAGTGTAAATTACGGCCACATAAAATGCTAAGACATGGTTGGTACAGTTAGCCACTAGCACCAAAAGAAAAATAGTGGAGGTTGTACTGGCTTTCCAATTCACTGTGGATGGATTTCCCACCCAAGCTAACCTTAACATATTTCCCATAGGATCGTATGACCTGTATATTGGTATGGACTGGCTAGATGCATATAAAACTAAGTTGTATTGTTACCACAAAACCTTAGAATGTGTAAATGAATAAGGAAGAAAGATAAACCTCCAAGGGATTCAGAAGCATGTCTCAGTGAGACAAATATCATCCCTTCAAATGAAAAAGTATTACAGAAAAGGGTGTCCTCTATATCCAATAAAGGTGTTGGGATCTGTTGAGGATGACAGGCCAAGCCTAGAAGACAAATCCATATTAAGAGAGTATAGATATGTGTTTCCAGAAGAGGTATCGGGTCTACCTCTGAGAAGGGACATTGACTTCTCAATAGAACTTGCACCTAGAGTGGTACTAGTGTCTAGGACCCCCTATAGGATGAGTACACCAAAGATAGTTGAAATCAAACTACATCTAAAGGAAATGATGGACAAAGGCTACATCCGGCCTAGCGTGTCTCCATGGGGAGCACCAGTCTTGTTTGTGAAGAAGAAAGATGGTACATTCTGATTGTGCATAGATTATAGGCAGCTCAATAAGGTAACCATAAAGAACAAACACCCCTTACCTAGAATCGATGACTTGTTCGAACAATTGGGGGGTGGTACCATTTTCTCAAATATTGACTTGAGATCTGGATACCATCAAGTCGAAATCAAGGATGAAGACATAACCAAAACCGCATTCAGGACAAGATATGGTCACTATGAATTTGTGGTAGTACCATTTGGATTAACCAATGCCACTGACACCTTTATGTGCTTGATGAACAATGTACTCAACAAATTCCTAGACAAGTTTGTATTGGCTTTTATTGATGATATCTTTTCTACTCCAAGAATAGAGATGAACATGAGGAGCATCTTGGACTTGTACTTCAAGTGCTAAGAGATCAGCATCAACTCTACGCCAAATTTAGCAAGTGTGCCTTTTTCCAAAATCAAATACATTACTTGGGCCATGTCATATCTGAAGAAGGGGTAGCAGTAGACTCTGACAAGATCAGATCCATCATGGAATGGCCTACCCCAAAGGATGTTTTGGAAATCAGATCCTTTATGGGTTTAGCAGGATAATATAAGAGGTTTATAAAAGGGTTTTCCAATATTGGTTGTCTAATCACTGCCCTCCAGAGGAAGGGGGTGAAATTCATTTGGACACCGGAATGTGAAGAAATTTTTCAGTCACTAAAATACCTTATGACCCATGCGCCCGTGTTGAAGATCATCGATCCCGATAAGGACGTCCTCGTGTGCACAGATGACTTCAAGGAAGGACTCAAAAGAGTCCTTATGCAAGAAGGAAGCGTAGTTTGCTATGAATCTCGAAAATTGAATGAACAGGAAGTCAACTATGTGACCTATGATCTAGATTTGGTCGCCATAGTGCACGCTTTGAAAATGTGGAGGCATTACCTCCTGGGTAGGAAATATGTACTTATGACATACCACTGTGGATTGCAGCACTTGTTTGACCAACCAAAACTCAATGCTAGACAAGCTAGGTGGATGGCGCTCCTTAGCGAGTTTTATTTCAAAATCAAACATATCAGAGCAAAGGAAAATAAGGTGGTCGATGCCCTTAACAAAAGTATGAAAACAATTCACCTGGCAGCGGTGGGAACTTGCGAGATGAATGTCAGGGAAAGAGTCAGGAATGCACAAGAAATAGATGCATTCTTCCAGACCGTGGCATTGTACCTACAGCAAGAACCCATGGGGATAATGTATGAAGGCTACCAGATGCTAGATGGAGGTCCGTTGACTTACCAAAACATGATATATATTCCAAGTTGTGATGTCTTGAAGAGTTTCATAATGGATGAATTACACAAGAGAACATACATCGGTCATCTGGGTTATCAAAAGATGTTCAGGGCCACCAGGAAACAATTCTATTGGCCTGGATTGAAAAAAGACATAGCTGAGTATTTAGCTAAATGTCTAGAGTGCCAGCAAGTTAAAGCAGAACACCAGCACCCAGTAGGATTATTACAACCTCTACCAATCCTAGAATGGAAATTGGAGACCATCTCCATGGATTTCATCATCGGATTACCAACATCGGCCAAGCAGAATGACGCCATCATGGTAGTAGTGGATAAATTGAGCAAGTCCGCTCATTTTATTCCTATCAAATCGACTTGCAAAGAAATAGATATTTCCAACATATTCATGAAGGAGATATTCAGACTACATGGAATGCCTAAGGAGATCATGACTGAAAGAGACACAAAATTTACTTCAAACTTTTGGAAATCCTTGATGGCTGGCCTAGAGACCAAATTATTGTTTAGCACAACTTATCATCCTCAAACCGATGGATGGATGGAAAGAGTGAACCAAATACTAGAAGAAATGCTAAGGATGAATTTAATGCATCAACCTAAAAAGTGGGAATATTACCTACCATTGATGGAATTTGCCTACAACAATAGCTACCAAGAATCACTAAAGATGAGCCCTTTCGAAGCCCTCTATGGTAGGCTGTGCAACACTCTAGTCAGTTGGAGTAATCCCATGAACAGAAATACGATTGGACCCAACTTGTTGAAATAAATGGAACAACAAGTGATTCAAATAAAGAAAAATCTGAAAATCGCTCAGAATAGACAAAAAATTTATGCCGACAGAAAGAGAACCCCAAGAGAATTCAAGACAAGAGACCACATCTATCTCAGAGTTAGGCCTAGGAATATTTCCCTAAGGATGGGAGCTTGTGCCAAGTTGGCACCTTAGTATTGTGGACCTTTTGAATTTCTAGCTAGAGTGGGACCTGTAGCCTATAGGCTAGCACTTCCTCCCATAGTAAAAGCACATAATGTTTTCCATGTTTCATTGCTGAAGAAATATGTACATGATTCTAATCATATAATTGACTAGTTTGTGATACAGGTGGAACCGGAGGGATAATTCCTACTAGAACCTCAATGCATACTAGAAAACAAGGAAACCCCACTCAAGAAACAAACCATTGCACATGTCAAAGTGCAGTGGAAACAGTTTGGCCCAAAAGAGGCCACATGGGAAATGGAGGATGCCATGAGACAGGAATACCCATTTTTGTTCACTTATGTATATACAGAACATATTAATAGATAGAACATCAAGGATGATGTTCCTTTGAGCGGGAGGGAATTGTGACACCCTATTTCCCCTAGTTTGTAAATATAACTATAAATGGCCAAAAGACTATGGAAATTTTTTTATGTGTGAATATTGATTCGATGGACCTTTGTTTGAAAGGTAGATGAATGTGAACCTAATTATTTACTAAGAAAATGGACAAGTGTTGCATGACTAATGGAAGGGGAGTGTACTTAGAAAGACCATGAATTCTATCAAAGAGATGGTGAAGGGGACCATGAATAGTTGCGTTAAAATTCACCAAACCAATACATTACTGAATTTAATTGCTCAGGACCATAACTGTCCTCTAACCCAAAAATGGATTATAGTCAGGCTGGTGGGTGGGAAGACCTCCTCAAGAGTTATTGAGGGATGGGGTTTGTAAGCACTCATACGTAAGGCTTCCATACTTGATGTCGGAGACCCCTAAACACTCAGGTCCAAGGTCCGCATAGGATCGTTCTAATCTGCCCTTGAGTCTAATTTACTCTTTGATTTCCCCTAGGGGAAGATCCCATACACTCACGGTGTATCCATAGGTCCTTATGAATTGATCTTGTGTGTACAAACACTAGGTGCCAACCCAAATCTCATTAATCACAATAGCATCATGCCCTTTACTAAACTGGGGCTTCAGGTTTTGCGATTTCGCTATCCCTGTTGTCAAGGGTTCCTATCTCTACAACTTCTGAAACCCGAATTGATGAACTCCGATGTACTCAGCAAAGGTTGGATTCCCAATGAGCTTCTCACTTCATTGGGGTTTTGGACTTCACGACTTCGTGAACCCAGATGCAAGGTTCCCAGTCCTTCAACCTCCGAACCCTGAAATAGTCAACAAGGTTTGACTCCACCGATTTATGAAGACACGCCACCTGTCACCCTTGCGGTCCCCACCTGATAGATGTGCCATGCATTCACACGAGCTCTTGGCTCTCGCCACTTCACAAATCCGACAGTTGAAACTGACTCCTCTAAAACCCCGAGCTCCCAAAGTGCCGAAATCTTGAATTCCACGTTGATTCCTATCGCAACTCGCGGATTCTGGACTTTCGTTCCACTGCTCTCAACTCCTAGTCGTCAGGATCCCCGAAATGACGAAATGATCTGATGGCTTGTGAAAATCATGATCAACGGTCCATTTTGGTTCTTACCTCCCGAAGGATGGATTCATCCAACACTTATCCTTCTTGTGGCTTCATTGGAATCCCACAGTCCTCACGGTTTCGTGAATTCTCCACAGAGAATTCTGACCGCTCGTTGCTTCTGGACAACTTCCACGAAATGAACCAGTGTTCTTCTACGGAAACTTAACTTTTGCTAGATGACTTTGAACCTCGTCTCCCTTTGAAGTAGTTCAACCTTCATCCTCCTTTGAAATGTTCAAAGGTGTTAACTCTCCTGAGCTTTCTCCAACAAATTCAAGCCTCGAAAGAACTCCTACACACACTCCTTGCGACAACCTTTCGAATACTTTTGGATATTCGACCTCTCGACTCTGTGCACTCTCTGCAACAACAGTCCTCAAAACCCTTCCCTTAGTTGATAAATCCTAAGATTTTAACCATCCTACGTACACCTTGCATGACTTTTGTGCCTCACTTTCACTTCTATTGAAATGAGAACAACGGTATCCCTCCTGAACTTTTAGAGATAAACTTTGAACCTTCGTCAACGCACTCCTTGTGGATGTTTCACTACACTCCTTGCAGGAACTTTTCTCACTCAGGATGAGAAACAATTGAAACTCATTCTCTCTCTCTCAGACTTCAAACATTCAACATGAAATCATACATACACACAGTATTCAAGAAAATGCATAACCAGAGTGAATAAACAACTGTAAGCATACCATTCACCATGTAAAGACAGAAAACATCATACCACCATGAAATCTGATTCAAAGATTCATATATTAATTCAAAGCTCCTGTACATGGACTTCTTCTCCACAACTCTCTCTCTTTTCTTCTCTATTCTAATGTGTTAATGATAATGTTACAATGATACAAGAATGAGGGTGTTTATATCTGTTTTCCCTCCTACTCTCTAAATTGTCTAACCTTATTAATTCAAACCGACCTACTTTCATTAACTGGCTTAAATGACTTGATACAAAAGACAGACGGGAGGATTTCCCTAGGTTTGTTTACAATCTCCAAAGTATAAATGAGAGTACATTCCTCTTAACTATTACATCAATGAATTTGTTTCAAAATTCAAAATGGGTCTTTATGAAAACATTCTCTTTTCTTCCTCCGCACGTCCAACTATTTCCTTGGCTTAGTCGTGCGCTTTGGGCTTTGCACGATGCTCTTGCATCATACTCCCTCACTTGAAAATTTTCATGAACTCTTGTTCATGAGCTCTTGCACAGTCTTTCCATGCTTCTGAATTTTTGCTTCATCTTCCCAGCTGGCATATTCAACTGAATGTCCCTTCCATTTGACCAAGTATTCAAAATACTCTTTCCTCTTGGTCTTCTTGCTAATCCGCTTGTCAATTATTCTTTCCATCTTTGGATTTTTAGCTACAGGAATTTGTTTAGTCCATTGAACCTCTGTTGGTTCATCCTCTACTCCTGCTTCTCCATCTCTGTAAGGGTACAAATCCACAACATTGAATATCGGTGAAATTCCGATCCCATCGGGTAATTCAATCTCATATGCGTTTGCCCCAAATTTCTTCAAGACCTTGCATTGCCCAATCTTTTTTATTTTCAATTTGTTATATGTTCCCCTTGGGAACCTTTCCTTCCTCAGATGTGCAAGAATCAGATCACCAACTTCAAATTGAAGTTATCGTCTGTGTTGATCTGCTCTATGCTTGTATTATTGGTTTGAACTCTGCAATCACTCCTTGACTTGGCTGTGAAGGTCCTTCATTGCCTCTGGAAAATTCTCTGCGCTAGCACTCCTGAGTTCTTTTTGTTCTGAATTTCTCAATTCAAAAAATCCCCTTGGTTTCATTCCGTATACAATTTGGAATGGACTCTGCCCTGTGCTTCTATTGATTGAATCATTGTAAGAAAATTCTGCTTGTCACAGAATGTGATCCCACTGACTGTGTTGTTCAGTCACTAGGCTCCTTAGCAAATCTCCCAAGCTTTTGTTGACAACTTCTATCTTTCCATTCGTCTGAGGATGATACATTGAGATAAATGAAAAACTTGTCCCCAGATTCTTCCACAAAGTCCTCCAAAAATTTCCCATGAACTTGGTATCTTGATCAAACACGATACTTCTTGGCAAGCCATGAAGTCTAACGACTTCTTTGAAAAACATGTTCACAATATGTGTTGCGTCGCTGGTTTTTTGGCATGGTATAAAATGTGCCATCTTGGAAAATCTGTCGACTACCAAAAAGATCGAATCACATCGTCTTTGTGTCCTTGGAAGTCCCAATATGAAATCCATGCTTACTGCATCCCACAACCTTTCTGGTATGGGTAATGGCTAGTACAACCCTATGTTCTTCCTTTTCCCTTTAGTGTGCTAACAAATCCTACATTTGTCCACAAATCACTTAACATCTGTCCTCATTCCTCATCATCAAGGATCTTCCACCCTCAACATCTTCTGCCTCAACATTCCGTCTTTGTGCTTCAAAAATGTGAGTTTCACCACCTTATTTCTTTCTGTCTGGACATTCATAAGATTTATGTTCATTTTTCCCATAGACAAAACATTTCACTTCAACTCCTTGGCCTCTTCCTCTTCCTCTAGCTCGAGGAAAAGTATTTCTATCAGCATACTGCCCTCTCTCTGCGCTTCCTCCTCTCTCATGTTGAGTTTGAGGTTTATTCCCCTCTTCTTGAGGTCTCTGAGTTCTGTCTTGGGCAACTGCTTTGCCTCTAGCTTGACTTCTGCCTCAACCTCTTTGACCTTTCTTTTGGCTCAACTTCTCTTCAGCTTTCAGAGCCATCTGATATGCATCTTTTACTATATGAATGATCATCATGCTCATCTCATCTTGGATGTCTTATCTTAGACCATTCATGTACCTGGAAACCTTTTCATCATTGCTCTCCCAATGACCCGCTCTGATGTTTACCTTGTAGAATTCTTCAGTGTACTCCTTCACTTACATCAGCTTCTGTCTCAAATTCTTCTCCTCCGAAACAGAGTAATTTGATAATCCTTGGGGATGAATTTGTATTTCATCTTCGCAACCATTCTATCCCAACTTTTGATTTTCTTCTTGCCTTTGCAACGTCTGTCATCCTGCAGTTCATCCCACCATAATTCTGCATGCCCTTTAAGCCTTGTGACAACATGTTTGACTTTTCTATCTTCCTCAACATCCTCATAGTTGAAGTATTTATCTAGAGCTCTAATCCAGTCTAGAAGCTCTTTAACATCTAGGTTTCTCTCATACATGGGAATTTCCATTTTTTCCCTGGCACCTATCCTTGCGACAACCCTGAATAGGTGTTCGTCTACAACATCTTCAACTGTGAATTCTTCTCCATGTCGAGCTTCATTTTCACTGTGAGCCTCACTGATATCCCCATTGTCGACTATGTGCCTCTGTGTTGTCTCCATGGCATCAAGCCTGGCATGTAATTCACACATTTCCCTTTCCACTGCTAGATCAAGCATTGGTCTATCTCTTCTTCTCAGTGACATGGCTAAGAAATGTTCCTCTTTTCTTTGCTACAGAAAGAAAATAAATTTTCTAGGCTCTGATGCCAAACTTGTCGCAGACCCCTAAACCCTCAGGTCCAAGGTCCGCATAGGATCTTTCTAATCTTCCCTTGTGTCTAATTTACTCTTTGATTTCCCCTCGGGGAAGATCCCATACACTCACAGTGTATCCACAGGTCCTTATGAATTGGGCCTGCGTGAACAAACACTAGGCGCCAACCTAAATCTCCTCAATCACAATAGAGTCGTGCCCTTTACTAAACTGGGGCTTTAGGTTTCTCGATTTCACGATCCCTGTTGTCGAGGGTTCCTATCTCTACAACTTTCAAAACCCGAATTGCTGAACTCCAGTGCACTCAACAAAGGTTGGCTTCCCAATGGGCTTCTCACTTCATCGAGGTTTCAGACTTCATGAATTCGCGAACCTAGATGTAAGGTTCCCAGTCCTTCAACCTCCGAGCCCCGAAACAGTCAACAAGGATTGATTCTGTCGATTTACAAAGACACGCTACCTGTCACCCTTGTGGTCCCCACCTGATAGATGTGCCACACATTCACATCAGCTCTCGGATGTCACCACTTCGCAACTCTGGTAGTTGAAACTGACTCCTCTCAAACCCCAAGCTCTCGAAGTGCCGAAATCCTGAATTCCATGCCGATTCCTATCGCAACTCGCAACTTCGGGACTTTCGTTCCACGACGCTCAACTCCTGGTCGTTAGGATCCCCGAAATGAAGAAATGATCTGACGGCTTGTGAAAATCATGATCAATGGTCCACGTTGATTCTTACCTCCCAAAGGATGGATTCATCCAACACTTATCCTTCTTCCAGCTTCATTGGAATCCCACGGTCCTCACGGTTTTTTGAATTCTCCATAGAGAATTCCGACCGCTTGTTTCTCCTGGACAACTTCCGCGAAATGAACCAGTGTTCTTCTACAGGAACTTAACTTCTACTAGATGACTTCAACCCTTGTCTCCATTTGAAGTAGTTCAACCTTTGTCCTCCTTTGAAATGTTCAAAGGTGTTAACTCTCTTGAGCTTTCTCCAACAACTTCAAGCCTCGAAAGAGCTCCTGCACGCACTCCTTGCGGAAACCTTTCGAATACTTCTAGGTATTCGACCTCTCGACTCTGTGCACTCTCTACAACAACAGTCCCCAAAAATCTTCCCTTAGTTGATAAGTCCTAAGCTTTCAACTAGCCTTTGCACACCTTGCATGAATTCTGTGACTCACTTGCACTTCTCTTGAAATGAGAACAACAGTATCCCTCCTGAGCTTTCAAAGATAAAATCTAAACCTTCGTCAATGCACTCCTTGTAGGAACTTTTCTCACTCAGGATGAGAAACAATTGAAACTCATTCTCTCTCTCTCAGAATTCAAACATTCAACATGAAATCATACATACACACAGAATTCAAGCAAATGCATAACCAAAGAGAATAAACAACTGTAAGCATACCATTCACCATGTAAAGAAAGAAAACATCATACCACCATGAAATCTGATTCAAAGCTTCATATATTGATTCAAAGCTCATGTACATGGACTTCTTCTCTAAAGCTCTCTCTCTTTTCTTCTCTACACTAATGTGTTAATGATAATGTTACAATGATACAAGAATGAGGGTGTCTATATCTGTTTTCCTTCCTACTCTCTAAACTGTCTAATCTTATTAATTCAAACCTACCTACTTTCATTAACTAGCCTAAATGCCTTAATACAAAAGACAGACGGGAGGATTTCCCTGGGTCTGTTTACAATCTCCAAAGTATAAATGCGAGTACATTCCTCTTAGCTATTACATTAATGACTTTGTTTCAAAATTTAAAACAGGTCTTTATGAAAACGTGCTCTTTTTTTCCTCTCCGCATGCAACTATTTCTTTGTCTTAGTCGTGCACTTTGGGCTTTGCATGATGCTCTTGCATCACTTGACCACTGACTGGGAATTCAGGCCACATGCAACCCTGATGAAAGAGGCAAGAAGGGAAGGTGTGCTGGGCAGAGGGAAGAACATGCTTGCAAAGAGTGCAGAGACAGGAAGTGAATCTAGGGGATTCAAGGAAGAATGGAAAAACTAAACATTTTGGAAACATGAAATAGCAGAGAACGTTATGATACAAGTTGATAAGCGAGGCTAGTCCTCCTTGCTTGGTATCGTATAAACCATTGCTAGGATCCTGCGGGAAGAGGAGAGTAACCTATGTCCCTATTGTGGCTAAGAGAGAATAAAAGTTTGTGTTGCAGAGAATCGTGGTCTAGCTCGGGGGTGGCTAGTGGTAAATATGTTTCGAGTGATTAAGCTTACAGCTTGGTGGAAACATGAACCCCTTCTAGTAGTCACTTCACATTGTCTGATTCTGATAAGTCTCTTATCGACCTTAATTGTTGAGTTAGAATGATGAATGATTTCTCGGTTTGGACACACACACACACACACACACACACACACACACACACACACACACACACACACACACACACACATATATATATGCATGTATGACCATATATGTGTGAAATGACTATGTTATGCCTATGCTTCCATCTCCTTGGGAACTCATACTTCCCACTGATAAATTGTATGCCCATTTTCACTCCGGAGGGCTTCTCGGGAATAAGTCGTAAAATGGTCGAGATAGGAAATATCGTGTAGACCTGAAACCATCGTTATGAAGAGAATACTCTCTCCTAACCCCGTGCCATGTGAATTTCTAGACCCAAGTCCCTAACCCGTTGGGGGTGAGAACTCATAAAAATAGTAATAGGAAAATACCAAAAGGGAAAGGTTTTCCTTATCCGAAGGATGGACATATGAGATTCATCCTGAAGGAGCCAAGGGTTGTCATGGTTGTTGGCTATGGAAAGAGCACAGGAGTTAACCCCTTCTATCCCTCAAATCCATGAGTTCTGAGTTTGCGTATTGGGAAGGTCATGGGTTGGTGTGAACAAAACCTATGAAACCCAAAGTTGCAAAGTAACCTCAACCATTGTATCTTTGAAATCGGAGTTCACGCACAGGGAGAGGACAGATCTCGTTCATCAGATCTATGCGTGGAGGACCATAGACGTGAGATCTAGAGGAAAGTGCACGAGGTCTAACCCTTTGAAAGTGAACAGGAGAGTGGACTTTCACAAAGTACCAAATTTTTTAAGTTAATCGGAACCGCCCATCATTAGAGGATAGGTGGTAGCAGATCCAAGAGTTCGAGGATTCATACCTCGGAATATTTGTAAGGAGCAGAGGTGAATACCCGGGAAGCTGGGAGCCGCAGCAATCCTAGCCATCTATCGTGAAGGGACACATAGCGAGAGATCGATATTTCGATGACTCGCAACTCGGTAAGTCAAATATAGGATAATATAGAAGGTTTATAAAAGGGTTTTCCAAGATTGGTTGTCCAATCACTGCCCTCCAGAGGAAGGGGGTTAAATTCCTTTGGATACCGGAATGTGAAGAAATTTTTTAGTCACTAAAACACCTTCTGACCCATGTGCCCGTGTTGAAGATCGTCGATCCCGATAAGGACTTCCTCTTGTACACAGATGCCTGCAAGGAAGGACTCGAAGGAGTCCTTATGCAAGAAGAAAGCGTAGTTTTCTATGAATCTCAAAAATTGAATGAACATGAAGTCAACTATGTGACCCATGATCTAGATTTGGCCGCCATAGTGCACGCTTTGAAAATGTGGAGGCATTACCTCCTAGGTAGGAAATTTGTACTTATGACAGACCGCTATGGATTGCAACACCTGTTTGACCAACCAAAACTCAATGCTAGACAAGCTAGGTGGATGACCATCCTTAGCGAATTTGATTTCGAAATCAAACATATCATAGGAAAGGAAAATAAGGTGGTCGATGCCCTTAACAGAAGTATGAAAACAATTCACCTGGCAGCGGTGGGAACTTGCGAGATGAATGTCAGGGAAAGAGTCAGGGATGCACAAGAAACAGACGCATTCTTTCAGACTGTGACCTTGTACCTCCAGCAAGAACCCGCAGGGCTAAAGTATGAAGGCTACCAGATGCTAGATGGAGGTCTGCTAACTTACCGAAACATGATATATATTCCAAGTTGTGATGTCTTGAAGAGGTTCATAATGGATGAATCGCACAAGAGAACATATACCGACCATCTGAGATATCAGAAGATGGTTAGGGCCACTAGGAAACAATTCTATTGGCATGGATTGAAGAAAGTCATAGCTAAGTATTTAGCTAAATGTCTAGAGTGCTAGAAAGTTAAAGAAGAACACCATCACCCAGTAGGATTATTACAACTTCTACCAATCCCAGAATGGAAATGGGAGACCATCTCCATGGATTTCATCATCAGATTACCAACATCGGCCAGGCAGAATGATGCAATCATGGTAGTAGTGGATAAATTGAGCAAGTCCACTCATTTTATTCCTGTCAAATCGACTTGCAAGGAAATAGATATTGCCAACATATTCATGAAGGAGATATTCAAACTACATGGAATGCCTAAGGAGATCATGACTGACAGAGACACAAAATTTACTTCAAACTTTTGGAAATCCTTGATGGTTGGCCTGGAGACCAAATTATTGTTTAGCACAGCCTATCATCCTCAAACTGATGGACGGATGGAAAGAGTGAACCAAATACTATAAGACATGCTAAGGATGCATGTAATGCATCAACCTAAAAAGTGGGAAGATTACCTGCCACTGATGGAATTTGTCTTCAACAACGGATACCAAGAATCACTAAAGATGAGCCCTTTCGAAGCCCTCTATGGTAGGTTGTTCAACACTCTAATCAGTTGGAGTAATCCCATGAACAAAATCATGATTGGACCCGACTTGTTGAATTAAATGGAACAACAAGTGATTTAGATAAAGAAAAATATAAAAATTGCTCAGAATAGACAGAAAATTTATGCCGATAAAAAGAGAACCCCCAGAGAATTCAAGACAAGAGATCACGTCTATCTCAGAGTTAGGCCTAGGAAGAGTTCCCTGAGGATGGGAGCTTGTGCCAAGATGGCACCTTGGTATTGTGTACCTTTGAAGTTCTAGATAGAGTGGGACCTGTAGCCTATAGGCTAGCACTTCCTCCCACAGTAAAATCACATAATGTTTTCCATGTTTCATTGCTAAAGAAATATGTACATGATTCTAATCATATAATTGACTGGTCTGTGATCTAGGTGGACCCGGAGGGAGAATTCCTGCCAGAACCTCAGTGCATACTAGACAGGAAGGAAACCCCACTCAGGAACCAAACCATTGCATAGGTCAAGGTGCAGTTCAAATACTTTGGCCCAGATGAGGCCACATGGGAAATGGAGGATGCCATGAGATAGGCATACCCATTTTTGTTCACTTCTATACATACATAACATGTTAATAAATAAAACATCGAGTATGATGCTCCTTTAAGGGGGAGGGAATTGTGACACCCTGTTTCCCCCAGTTTGTAAATATAACTATACATGGCCAAAAGACTATGGAAAACTTTATATGTGTGAATATTGATTCGATGGACCTCTATTTGAAAGGTAGATGAATGTGAACCTAATTATTTACTAAGAAAATGGACAAGTGTTGCGTTAAAATTCACCAAACCAATACATTACTGAATTTAATTGCTCAGTACCATAACTGTCCTCTGACCCAGAAATGAATTACAGTCAGGTTGGTGGGTGGGAAGACCTCCTCAAGAGATAATGAGGGATCGGGTGTGTAAGCACTCATCCGTAAGGCTTCCATACTTTACCGCTGACTAGAAATTCGGGCCACACACAAACCTGATGAAAGAGGCGAGAAGGGAAGGTGTGGTAGGCAGAGGGAAGAACATGCTTGCATAGAGTGCAGAGATGGGAAGCGAATCTCAGGGATTCAAGGAATAATGGAAAAGCTAAGCATTTTGGAAATAGGAAATAACAAAGAAGGTTATGATACAAGCTGATAAGCAAGGCTGGTCCTCCTTGCTTGGTATCGTATAAACCATTGCTAGGACCCTGTGGGAAGAGGAGAGTAACCTCTGTCCCTATTGTGGATAAGAGAGAATAAAAGTTGGTGTTGCAGAGAATCATGGTCTAGCTCAGGGGTGGCTAGTGGTAAATCTATTTGGAGTGATTAATATTATGGCTTGGTGGAAATAGGAACCCCTTCCAGTAGTCTCTTCACATTGTATGATTCTGATAAGTCTTCTCTCGACCTTAATTGTTGAGTTAGAATGATGAAGGATTTCTCGGTTTTTACATATCTATATCTATATCTGTCTATCTATCTATCTATATATATATATATATATATANTATATGGATGTATGAACATCTATGTGTGAAATGACTATGTTATGCGTATGCTTCCATATCCTTGGGAACTCATACTTCCCACTGATAAATTGTATGCCCAGTTTCTCTCTGGAGGGCTTCCCGGGTATAAGTCGTAAAATGGTCGAGATAGGAAATATCGTGTAGACCTGAAACCATCAGTATGAAGAGAATAGTCTCCCCTAACCCCGTGCCGTGTGAATTTCCAGACCCAAGTCCCTAACCCGTTTGGGGTGAGAACTCAGAAAAATAGTGATAGGAAAATATCGAAAGGGAAAGGTTTTCCTTGTCCGAAGGACATACAGATGAGATTCATCCTAAAGGAGCCAAGGGTTGTCATGGCCATTGGCTATGGGAAAGAGCGTGGGAGTTAACCCCTTCTAGCCCTCGAATCCATGAGTTATGAGTTTACGTATCGGGAAGGTCATGGGTTGGTGCGAACAAAACCTCTAAAACCCGAAGTTGCGAAGTAACCTGAACCATTGTATCTTTGAACTCGGAGTTCACACACAGGTAGAGGAAGGATCCCGTTCATTTGATATATGCAAGGAGGACCATATACATGATATCTAGAGGAAAGTGCACGAGGTCTAATCCTTTGAAAGTTCACAGGAGAGTGGACTTTCACGAAGTACCGAATTTTCGAAGTTAATCGGAACTGCCCATCGTCATGGGACAGGTGGTAGCAGATCCGGGAGTTCGAGGATTCATACCTTGGAATATTTGTAAGGATTAGAGGCAAATACCCAGGAGCTGGGAGCCACAACAATCCTAGACATCTTCCATGAAGGGACACGTGGCAAGAGATCGATATTTCACTAACTCGCAACTCAGTAAGTCAAAGATAGGAATCGTGAGAACTCGCGAATCCGAGTTCGCAATTTGATCACATTCATTGATTGAAGAGAGGACTTGGACCATTGATTGTCCAAGGATATATTGGGGATTGAGAGAAGGAAGGTGAGAGACCCTCCATCTTAAATAAACATGAATTCTCGATTCGTGAAGAGTCTATCTAAGTCGCTGGGTCGCGGGATATTGTGGACCATTGATCTGACATCGGGAGTTCATATTTTTGGATTTCGAAGAAATTATATGGAATAATTTCCAACTTCGCAATACGTGAAGTCCCAAAGTGCTTGAGGTTTGGGCCCCGAGTCCTAACAAGGGGTCATATGGATGGAGGTTAAGGAATGGAGATAGCGCAGGGCTAGGCTCTTAGTTTGGGAGTTCGGGAGTCGGGTGAGTCAAGGTTGGCTCGAATGTGAATACCCGACAACAAGAGTCATGAAGCACCTTTTAGTTAGGATTGTGGTCACGGGTAGTGGTCACATGGAGGGGGGGCCTTGTGCCTGGTGCTTGTTCACGAGGGAGAACAAAAATGAAAATTTATAGGCTTTACACTATAAAATCTCCTTCAGAAGGGTGGGTGTGTTACAAATATCTTAATAGAAGTATACAATGATCTAATGTACCTTCCTCGAGGCCCGCCTAGAAACTCTTGCTATGCTGTGTTGTATGACTTCACGGTATCTACTGCAAATTCTGTTATAAAGCCTGCTACAATGTCCTCGAGCCAAAAATCTACTGCATGGGTGGATTTGTTATTCACCTGCTGTAAATGCATGATCTGAACTGAGGTCCACTCTAACTGTCAGATCCTACTTGTTGTGTGGTTATCCTTCAACCTCAATATCCACTCATGGAATAAGTGTGGAAAATCATAGAAAAATACTTCATGCAGATCAGTAAACACATACTTCTCAAGATATTTGTGCAGTGTTACTCTAGGATTTTTGTTATCTTTCTGCGCAAACTCTAATTCCTTTGTCTTCATCTACCTTTCGATCTCTTCTTTTCTGGGATTCCATGGTATTATCATCCCCTTCTAGTGGTGCATTCTCTCACCTTCTTATTGTCCAATTTGGTATTCTTTTGAAATGCTTTCTACCGATCGATCATTCTTTTAACCGATCTTCAACAGATCGATCATTCTTTTGACAAATCTTCAACATATCCCATCCTCTCAATCCTATGTTGTTCCAACTGCCAACAGAACCATTTGTTGGTTTCTTATCTGATTTATACCTTTAACATGATTGACCTAGGTTTAGGTCTATTAGGGATCCAACAAAGCCTCTAAAACTATCGGTCCTCCTGGTAAAACAGAAGGCAGTGCAACACACAGAGTGCACTGCACAATCTCACCTGATATAGTCTTAATGGGTGACTGCAATACTCATGAAGTGATTGCAGTCCAGGACTGAATGGGGATCTGTGACTTGTGCGCTATGACTTCTATCTAGTTATTAAAGAAATATATTGTCATTCTCATTCATGCATGTACTGTAATTCATTCCTACATCATTCTAACATATACTCATAGACAATAAGAGAGATATAAACATTCAATCACATAACATAGGTTTTATCATGGTTCACCCCCTCTTGGGCTACGTCCACAAAGATCTGTCTCTCAATCTCTTTTATTATGGTATTTCAAAAACTACAGCGTCGCGCGCTTTACAACTCGTTCTCATTTGGGTCGAGATCTATTATGATAAGGACTATATCACACCAGGCTCCTCAGCCTGTGATCTAACCCTCGAGATCTACCCTCCTGACCCTCTACATCTCAACAACTTACAAGATTGGATCGCATTACAGTAGTGTTATAGACTAGTTACTCCTTCTCACGTGAGTAACACCCCATAGTCCGAACATTTCAACTCCAGACCCCTTACCCAGACCTCCTAGGTATCTATTAATATGCATTTCTGGCTCATCAACCATTACAATGTATTACAAAAACCCTAACCCTAGCATTGTTAGGTGTTCCATGCATGTGTGTGGGTTATTTTTTCTTTCATCTGTCGCTTTCCTCTTACATGCCTTTCTTCCCAAAATATCATTTCTTTCTGAGTCAGCCTGCTTCCAACACACATCTTGGAGGTTATGACACATGTTTGAGGTAAGTCTTGAAAATTTTGTAATATCATAGATATATTGAGGTCTTGACACATGCTTGAGGCATATCTTGGAAAATGGTTTGATGCATATCATGGTGATTTTGAGCACATGATTTGGAGGATTTTCTTAGAGATTTTGGCATGAGTTTTATGTGGTTATTGGGGTTGTATCAATTTTGCTGATGATGTTGTATCAGTATCAGTATCAGTGACAGTTACATTGACAGGTTGAGTCTCTCATTTATATTTCGGGGAGGTTGTGTAGCACTCGGGAAGATTGGTGTCTTCAGACAACAAGTTGGTGCTTGGAGGGGATTTGCAACTTCCTTTGAGTTGGTTCTCATAAAACTAGGGGGTTAGTGCCTCCTTCTAGTTGGAGATGGATAATCTAGGGAGTTGGAGCTTCCTTCATATTGGAGCCTATAAGCTAGGGGGTTGGAGGCTCATTCTAGTTGGAGCTAGAGAATCTAGGGAGTTGTATCTTCCTTCAGGTTCGAGCCTATAAATTTGGGGGTTGGAGACTCCTTCTAGTTGGTGCTAGAGAGTTTTGGAAGTTGTTGTTTCCTATGAATGTAATCTTTTGATATATAAGAAATATTTCCATGGTTTTCTCCCATTTGGGTTTCCACGTAAAATTCTTGTGTAATGTGTATTTGTGGTTACATGTTGATGATATCTTGAATGTAATTATAAATGATAAATTGCTGATAACTTAATGTTTAAATGTTGAGGTTAAAAGTGGTAAAAAGTGCCTAATATCGATTTACCCCCCCTTCTTAGTATTAGTGAATATTCGAACAAGGATACCTATCCAAGACAACATATTGTTAGCTTTTAATTTATATCGTGCAATGGTTTCCTCATTTATTTGATCCTCTATGTTTTCCCAACCACTCGTGTTTTCTCTTTCATGCACTTTTCCTATGTTCTCTCTCTATGACCCTTTTCCTCTTTGTGTTGATTTCACAAACTCTCTTCTTTATATTTATACAACTTTGCCATTGTAAGGTAATTCTTCTTACACATTGTCCCATGACAGGGTTGTCTGTGTTTTCAATTGTTGAACATTATTTGTGTATACAAACTAATTCCACTGAACCGTCCAAGCTAAGATTCCATTGCTAGAAGCCGCAAGCTTGATTAAATAGGAATAGATATACCCATAGATAGATTGTGAAACAATGTTTGATGTGAATTGAACCAAGAAAAAAAAAAATAAGAGAATCAGATCGTGCATTAAACAATGTTGGATTGCAAAGAAAAGGATGTGAATCTTCTACGAAGTACTAGTGGCGAGGTTACACTTCTCTCTTATTGCTAACATATTTTTGGAGAGATTTTCTTAATTATGTATATAGGATTATGTAGATGGCATGACTCTTTTACTATCTCTTGGCCCCATTGTTGTACTGTCCTAGCTCTTTTATTGGCTTGGATCTTGTACAAGTTCTTGTATTGACTCTTGTCCTACCCTTTTACTAGTATCACTCTTGTATAGGCTCTTATACTTGGTCTTGTGCTACCTAGTCTACCTTCATACTTGTATAAAAGATCTTATACTTGGTCTTTTGATACATAGTCTAACTCCATACTTTTATAGGCATAGGCATGAAAGAAGGCCACATCCAAAGCATGGGATATGGGGCCACTATATGGCCCATTATTCCAACAATTCTTTCTTCCTATTCTGACCGAAATCTGGTGGGAATTTGCTTGAGCATGACAGACTTTAGATGACAAAATAAATTTGTCATCGTGATATTTAATTAACAATTTCAACGTGAGAGAATGAAAAAGAAAATTTAAATCATGACAGCAAGAAAGTTGCAGTGTCAGGATTAATCGAAATAGATTTTCCATATCCATGAAATTCTTATCTAATGGATTGGGGACCACACCTTGGAATGTCTTTTAATTTTGTTGAGTGGAACGGAAATTTTGTGATATTTAATTCCAAAGCATAATTAAGTACATGATGCTTAGTATAAACACCATATCCTAAGGTATATATAAAGGTGGTTATAGACTTAGGGTTAGAGTGAGTCAAACACGAGCGTGTCATACAAAACTTTCTTAGATAAAAAATATATATTTTGAAAGTTAATTCAATTTTATACATTTCCTCTTCATACACCATACTAAAGTTCATTGTGAAAGTACCTGGACTAATACCTATCAGTCACTAGATTGTTGTTTTCTCATATATGCATTGATAGTAATGTCTCTTGAAAAACATTATTAGGTTTCACTCACACAACATGCTTAATTAGCAACTCCATATCTTCTTTTGACATAATCTTTAAATCTTTTCCCAAAAATTCCATGTTGGAATCCTTCCCCTTGATAATTTTCTCATAAAGTTACCATATATAAGAAATCATTTCTTTCTCATTTATCTCTCTTGCATGAAAGGGTTGTGTAAATTATATAACTTGATCATTGAACAAATTGTTATGACCCATGAATTCTAATGTAATAACACTACAGCAAAACAGGCCATTAGTGCCTAGTTTAGCGTCGGATTTTAATGCATTTGCGGGCATGAATTGGGCCAATGGGATGGCGCAAAACCTGACACTAAATGACATGTTCACCTGGGTGTCGGATTTAGCACCCAATTTAGCTCCCTCTTTAGCGCCAGGTTTTGCTCCCTCTTTAACACCTAGTTTTGCTCCCTTTTTAATGCCCAGTTTTGCTCCTTATTTAGCACCCAATTTTGCTCCCGATTTAGCGCCTAGTTTAGCGCCTAAATTGAGATATAGCTCTCTAAATAACACCCAAAATAGTTGTTGGTTTATCTCCTATTTTAGCGCCTAGTTTATCTCCAGGTGTGGCACCTAATTTAGCTCCTAGTTTATCTCTTGGTTTAGCGCCTAATTTAGCTCTAGGTGTAGCTCCTAGTCTAGCTCCTAGGTTAGCACCTAGTTTAGCTCATGATTTAGCTCCTAGTTTAGTGCCTAGTTTAGCTCCACATGTGGTGCCTAATTTAGCTCATGGTTTAGCACCTAGTTTAGCTCTAGGTGTGGCGCCTAATTTATCTCTTGGTTTATCTCTTGGTTTAGTGCCTAGTTTAGCTCTAGGCGTGGCACCTAGTTTAGCTCCCAATCATGCTTCATGTTTTGCTTATAGTGTATCGTTGAAAATAGCTTCTAGTTTGGCTTCCAAATTAACTCCAAGATGTGCTTCCATTAGTGCATCTTTTTTTTGACATCAGCAACAAGCAATCTCTAAAGCAATTTTTGACATCACAGAATAGTGTGCCACTAGAGTGCCATTATTTTGGAAAAACACAGCATATATTACATTACAAATTTAATGTGTTTTTTTCCCACAGAAACCAGTGCAAATACATAATTTAAGGGCACAGCAAGACAGACCTTTAACAAGATGAATGCTTTCCTCTTGAGACAAGACATTGACACCCACCATGTATGCTTTTTTCTATCAATTTTTCCAAGATTTGACACCTCTGCTGCAGAAATTTTCTAGCAGGGGAAACACACCCAACAAATTGCATGCTAACTGTGTGCCATTCAGATGATCGAAAATGCACCTAGTGAAGAAACTACAATTATGTCACCAGTTTCAGAAATTACAACAATTTCATTTGTTAGCATGCCCTACAACCAAGCATTTTATATCAGTGAATATCAACAATAATCCCACTGCAAATGTACCTCATAAGAACAAAGATGACCAAAAGAAAATTTGATGACAAGTGAACCAAATGAGCCTGGATGTGTTTGAACAACACATTCACCTTTAAGGGCTCATTTGGTTCACTTTGTAAGGGAACACATTCAGGTACAAAAATATGCTGATAATTTTCCAAACATGTGGGTCTGTGTTGCACCTTCTTCACAAGGGATTCTAAGATACAGTTCATCAATGCACCCAAAACTAGGCCCATTTCCCATAGTCACCCTGTTAGGTTGCACAATTATAGCTTTCTCCTAGTTCAATAGCAATGAAAATCCCACTGAACTATAGTCATTGAGAATCATCCCTACAAATAAATATGCTTTTTCAGACACAACTATTTCAACACAGAATGAAGTACTTATTGCACCCCAGTAAGTCCCTATGAAATGAGGATGAGTTTCCGTAACCTTTCCCTTAGCAGAAGAAATTACAGCCATGGGATAATCTGATGCATTTTCTAATTTCGCAAATGCACTTTTTCCCTTAACAACCCTCATCTTTGGCCCACCTACCTACACTGGCTTCACTGCTGCGTTTAGGAATTCTAATGTCATGTCCACTGCAGCTTCCAAAATTTTGGGACTGCTTATCCTACAATTGATATAGTCCAGAGGATACCATGTCAAAAAAAATCGAGATAAACAAAATATCAACAACTAATACTAGAAGTTAATTATTTCAAATCTAAATCCATAATTAGATTTGGAAACCCCATATCAACCTGAAAAAAAATAAAAAAAACAAGTGAAATTACTTCAATTAATACCACACATACACAGTTAGCATGGGTATCCAAAATACCTTGCCTAGTAGAATATACAAAGAATTATAAAATTATCAAAAGTGGAAAAATCCAAAACCTCTTATCAACTGAGAACCTCAATATATTTGAAAACTATGCAATGAAGCTCAGATAGTCCAGAAAAGGTATTTAAGATATTGAAGATAGACTAAAATTCTAATACCATCCTTGTCAAATAAACCAAATGCTTGTACACAAAATGGTCCAACTCAAGTACCGGTTAAGGTAGTAGAACTCCAATGCAAACATAAAATGAAAAATCTCCACGGTATTGTTTAGCAAGTAAAGAACTAGACGAACCCAGATGGAAGCACATGAAAACAAATTAAGATAATCTCAAAATCAATACAACATATTTCATGCAAATACTTGAAGTGGCCATGACATCTAAATTTTGCAAACAGTCAAACAGATACAGTGAATATGAATGCAAATCGATATCTTGACCATGAAGAAAAAATGGATACACAAATCCTTTAGAAGGTCTGGGAAGTGTCAATGCCAATAATACCAAAACTGGTAACACAAATCCTTTAGAAGGGCAGGGAAGTATCAATGCCAATAACACCAAAACTGCTAACGTACTGGAGTATGAGGAAGCTATAAAATCCAAATCAACAGGATTGTAGTTACTAGGCACTCATGGTAAGCCTTTTGGGGTAGATGGAAAAACACCTTTCCCAAAACATTGAAAAGTACTCAAATCCTTTACTAATCACATCTTCTCCAGTTGCATTTACTACTAGATTACTGCAATTATTGAACCACATAATGGTATTAACTGAATCTAAATGACAAAATGACGTAACCCACTTGACCCATATCCCAAGACCATACAAACCCATTACATGAAATGCTCCAAATCTGAAACAAGCTACTCCTAAGAGGAATAAATGAATTCTAGCCAATCAGTAAACACACTACGCCAACTTTTATACGCAATATGCCATCATTTACACCCTAATTATTGTTATTAGTTGTTGGGATTGAATCTCCTTAGCTTATAGTTTATGTGTAATTGAATGAGACCCATTGGCTCCAAGTCAATGAAATAAATTCCAAATGAAGCCCAATGCTCCATTGAGGTCTCTAAATTGGGGATGGACAGAAATCAACAGAACACAAGAAAAAGAAATGCATACTAGGGTTCATCCAACCTTCATGTCAAGCCTAAGTTCAAAGGCCATGACAAGATCATAGCCTTCTGATGTACTTGTTGTGGTGTCTAAAGGACGGCTGGGAAGCCAACTCCATGCATTTTGAACCAGCATAGGTTGCAGAAAAGAAAACCTGTAACTAGTAAATTTCTTATTATTATTATCATCATGAAGTGGTCGAGATTTCTGGTTTTGTAAACAGTTTTTGCAGACTTTCCATGGAAAGTAAAAGAAGTTTTTTCTGGATACTATGCGTCCTCATGCAATTTAAAAGGAGTATGTGTTTCCAACCAGTGCTACCACTGCATCTTTTAGAGCAGTGTTGGAATTCTGCTTCGGACAAAAATATTTAAATTGTCCGACTTCTTGACATAAATTATCCATCTTCTTGATAGACAAAATATTTAAATTTTCTAACTTCTTGACAGAAATTTTATGTCTTCTTGACAAAAGTCCTGAAGCTACATTGGCAAGGAAAGCGAGAGGAGGATATCTTTATAGCCAACACTAGACTGGTTTAACTTTTGTTTGATTGAAAATTTTGTGCGGATAAAGACTCGAAACACGGACCTATCATTTAGTGAAGCTTTTAGAAATTTTGACTGACAAGGGGGCTACTCAAGCTTTGCTACATGGACCCACCACCTAACCTATGCAATATCAGACTTGGTAACTATGTAGAATGACCAGTTTATGAGTGAAATATTACAAATGGAACAAGCAACAGATGTCATTGTTATGTTGTTTCTGCTTATCAAAAATGGAAACACCAATATCACATGCCTGCCAAATGGTGAGGAAAACATGCTCTGAAGTTGTATCTGTAACTTGAATTTGCTATGCCCAACAAGCCTCGACACAACCAATTCGTTTACATGAACATGCTCGAACCCAATGCTCGAACCCTAGTCTTTTGTACAACAAATGTTAACAAGATGGAACACCAGTTTTCCATATAGGAACAAGCACCCACTGAAGGGGAGTGAACCTCTAATGTTAACAGGTTGGAACACTAGTTTTTTGTAGAAGAACAAGCACATGGAATGATATCTCTATCCATGTTCTTACATTTTCCTTCTCTATCATCAGAATCCTCTGATTTCTTCTGCAACCCATGATTTTTGTCATCTCTCTTGGAACCATTTGAATTACCTCAAGTGAAAAGAGAGACCAGAGGTACTTCCACGACCTTTAATTTCACAGTGAATGATCTATTCTTCTTGGGAACAACATGGTCCATAGAAATACTAGTCCCGACATATTCAACACAAGGAGACTGCAAATCCAAACCAGGTTTAGTCGACTTTCTGAATCCCAACAGAGATATCTTCCACTTAGTGAGCAACTTGGGGAACTGGATCTTGACTCTAGGGACGTTAGAATACTATGGAAAGGAAATATCGATATCAATATCATCCAATGGTGTTGTAGTAAATTGGAGGAGAAGCAATTGGCCATGGTAAAATAAGTTACCTAGAAGAGAAATGTAAAAGAACACATCGGCCTGGACAGTGGCATTGAGAAGAAGAAGAATGGAACGATTCTACCAACAAATGCAACTACTCTGAAAACTCCGAAGAGAAGTCACAAGTTTGAAATCAAGATTTTGGATGAAGTTTTTTCAAAATGCACAATTCTAACTCCATCATATTGATAAATATCTTGAATGAATTCTGCTAGTAAATATAAAATTGTAACTCATTCGTTATTGATGTTTATTCATTCATTATTGATATTTATTCATTCATTATATGATATTTATAGGGAAATGAATTAGATCATACACTTACTTGTAAGTGTATGATATCATAGAAACTGAAAAGAAGGACACAAAATTTATATTATGGTAATATTCATGAATCTTACATACAAGCCAATCCTGTGATTCTGAATACTATTCTAGCCATCCCACCTACTCTCTCGACCCACCGGGATGCAAGGGATTAAAATAAATCTATGGATGGCAGACTAGCAATCAACCCACCAAGATGCAAGGTATTAAACTAAATCTATGGATGGAAGAGTAGCAAGCAATCAATCACAAAAAAGATAAAATGCGGTGAGGCGGTGTAGAGAAGTACATTGAAAACCTTGTACTATTGAGGCAGTAAAATGGAGCCCTGACATACATGGATCGATCTGTCTGATGGTGTTCTCATGGCAGTGGAGACGGTGGCCACAATTTTTAAATCCCTTGCATACACAGATTGATTGGTTTGATGGTGTTGTCAAGGTGGTGGAGACAATGGCTGCAAATATTAAAGCCCTCTGTGGGTTTGATAGTCAATATAATGTAGATATTTTCCAAGCAACTAAAAATATGTATGTCAGGATTTCCAAAAACATTAGGAAGTCAATATAATGTAGATCTTTGTGTCAAGATTTCCAAATCCTTGTCTGAATTTCCCATAATGTAAATGTCCAAACTTATGATACATAAAGGTATATGTAAATGCATAAAATAAACTCGGCAATAAGAGTTGAAGATTATTAACCAATAGGAAGTCAAATAAAAGTAAGTAAAATATTTAAAAAATGATTATTTTATTTTTCCTATTCAAAATTTGAAGATCATACAAAAATACATTTGGTCAACCACAAACTAATTGAAGGTCAACACACTAGCAATCAATAGAGTCCTAGCAATCACTAGAGTCCTAGCCTTAGTACCATAGGCAATCGCTAAAATGCATTCACTGGACCATTCATAGTTAGACACGGAAGTAGTTTGAACCTCCCAAGCCATTGAGAGAACATGTTCATCTAATAAATGGAGAGACACATTTTAGCATTCAGTCTCACCCCCTTGAAGTCAAAATTAAAAAACTAAGAAGGTTACTAGAGGTTGTTGGACATATATCATAAACAAAGACTCTTGCCAATTATAAATATTTTAATCAAACAAACCAATATACCTTTTCAAGGTGCTTGTTGGTGCCTTTTTGGCATACATCTCTCAGGATATGTCTTCTATAAGAGATATAACTTTATTTATTCATCTCATACATGAAGGAATATGCTCATTAAAGTTAGGGTTTTAAAAATTGGGCATGATATGCATCACAACTAGGAAAATCTTTACATGGATTTGAAAAAAGATAGTCACCAAATTTTTCAAGCTCCGTTTTCCATTCAAAAAGACTAGAAACTAACTTATGAAAATTCATTGATATAAAAAATATATTTCCCTTAAGATTTAAGCTGGAAGATGAACACCATAGTATCCTAAAATTTTCCCTCATAGAGAAACAACACCAAAATTTATATAATTGAAGTTCTCAACAGGGAATCTTGGTAGTAAAATAAGTACTTACAGAGTTGAATTGAAACCATTCATAATAAGGGGAGGAAAATGTTCTTCAACGTCTGATTTTCCTTGGGCGGGGTTACAGAGTTGAATTGAAACCATTCATAATAAGGGAAGGAAAATGTTATTCCATGTCTGATTTTCCTTGGGCAAGGAAAGGTGCATCTGGAAAGAAAAGATCCATTCTCTCCAACACCAAATTTTACCCTTTCCCAACTTTCTTTTGCAGAATGATTTCACTTGTCCTGAATCCATGTAGGCATAATAGTCTCACTCTCACCACCTCCTTCATCTCATTGCATTCCACTTGCCCCTTTCCCCCATTCCGCATCTAATCCAAACTATGCCAAAGTTGTTTTACAGAAATTGAAACTGATTGCACCCAGTAATATCTAATTTTTTCGTATCCGGAAAATCCAATAGAGGAATTCACTAACTCTCCATAAATTGAAAAGAAAACAAAAGAAATCTTTTCTCACTTGGTAACAAATCCCCTTTTTTTTAAAAACTGGGTGAACGAAAGTTTGTATTTGCCTCATAACCCGAAATTTAGGAAAATTAAAGCATAAATACTGAAATATATCAAATGGGAGGGAGAATTCGTTATCAGTAATTCCCATATCTATACAAATCGGGTGAATGGAGGTTGCGGTTGGAAATTTCATGGACAAAATTTATTTTTTTATCCCTTTCCCTCATAAAAGCCTGGTCTAACCCTATCAACGATTTTTTTTTTAAATAAATTAGGGGATAATAATAAAATTATAAAAAAACCAATACATTACAAAAAATCCTAGAGGTGGACCTTACACTTCACTTTCTCCTTCGGCTTCCTCAATCTGAATATCGCGTGGATCCTCTTCATCTGGTACTTCTTCCTGTACATGGTAGCATGATAACAGTTCTTTCACTGTCTGTCTATTCCATTGTTGTCCCTCTATTATGAGTTAGACTTCTAGTTCCTTAATGAATATCACCCCTTTTATTTTCTTAAGTGTTGCATCTATGTTGGGGTTCTCATGTTCAAATGAGAAAGTAACTATAATGTTATGTTGTAGTACTATCTAGATCGTAGTTCCTCTGCACAGTTCCTGGTCTGTATACCAGTTTGTTGGGATACCCTCTAATGTGTGTACAAAATAATGAGGCCATTGCTCTGGCGGTGTTATTTTCCACAACGCTCTACACTTCTCCAAGTGTTCCTTTGGTGCCCCCTGTCCATCATATTGATGTTGTTGGTTTCTTCTTTGTTCTGCACCAAACCTAATGCACAATAACACCTTACATTGGTTCTAGTACTTGATTGTTTTCTTATGTGCTCCCCGCCATCTTGCAAGTGTGGCCTTGAGTGCTATATCTAGCGCTAAGAGTCTCTAATTTTCTAACACTTCATCTTCGTAACGTGTCAAGAATTCTTCTATATTGTTCACCCCATGGAAGCTAGGTGACTCCCTTATCTCTATACCTACCCATCTTACTATGCGGTCTATTCTTGTGGAAACTTCGTGTAGCCTCTGTTGCCAGTTCTCTAAACCCATATCTGAGTCTGACGCACATGAGGTGATGCTCCACCAACTGAGTATCCCATCTGCAGTTGGGTTTACGTAATATTCATCTTATGCAGTTGTTTTGTACAACTGGCTAATTTCCTCCAAGTTCAAGCAAGTAGGCTCTATGAACATTTCCCCTTCTGATGAGTCTAATGGCGCAATGACCCTATATTCTATTGAATCGAAGGTCATTTTCCGTTTCTTTAAGTTGATTATGGCCTGGTTATCAAATTCTTAATCCAAGACAATCAATGATGGGTAAGGTGTTCTGTCGTCCAATATCTCTATTACTTCGAAGTCAGCTTTGGGTAAGGTGTTCTGTCGTCCAATGTTAAGTTCTACAGATCCTCCTTCAACTCTTAGATGGCTGGATTTGTCTTCTGATATTGGTTTTCCTCCAGTTGTAGGGATTCCTACAGAGCCTCTGCCTATGTATGAAACTTCTGTTGTCACATTGGATATTTTAAGTGTGGTAATAGTGAATTGATGAACAGGTGCCTATGCTCCATATATGTCATGAGATATTTCAACTTTCCTTTCAGTCACTTGAATCTCTAGTCAATCTCCCATACATATTCTCCTGGTTTCTTTCTGATTTCTATCATCGCATTCATGTATTGGTCCTCTGAACTTGGCTTCTGAAATTCGTTTATCAACAACTTCTTGATATCTGCAATCATTCTAGTTATCCCTGGTGGATTGTTTGTGGCTAAACTCATATACCAATCCAGTGTGCGATCCCTTAGTGTGATCTCTAGCTGTGAAAGTTTAGTGTCCTCATCTGTGATCTATTTTTCTTCCCAAATCTTTTCACAGATAAACAGGTTCTTCTCCGAGTCCTCCGACACTTCTCCTTTGAATTCTGGTAACCTGATGGTGGGATTGTTTCATGCCATCCTAAATGTTAAACTACTACCTCTGTGCCATGTAGATACTTGACTAATGCTTCCTGAATTGGCTCCCCCAATTGTTGTTCCTTGTGTAGATGTACTTCCTGCTCTCTTCCTTCTTCTGAAATTCGGTTGCCTAAATGGTTGTGCTCTCTTTGGTGTGTTAGTCGCACATGGGTTTATGGGTTCCACACTGACATTAATATGGATAGGATTTTTTCCTTCTCCTCCCACTCTTGAACCTCTCATCTTCCTCTCATATGTTGCATGCAATATTTCCTCAATCTGCTCCACAGCCCGGAGATCCTCTACCCCCTCTTTTTCACTTGGCAAGCCTTCCCTCGCGGATATGGCTCTCTTCTTGGTGTTCACCTTGTATTCGTAGGGTACTCCACTGCGCGTCCTTCCAGCTGTCACCATGATCCACTTGATATGGTCATCGTCCATCATGATTGGGTCAAAGGATTCCTCCTTCTTTCCTTTATCTCTTTCTCCTTCCATTTCTCCTTTTTCTGTCAATGCTTCCCCCCTCCCCCCATGCACGCACGAAAGTTTAACTTTCTGACTCAATTTTCATTACACCTCTGTCCCTATTGTGGCTATGTGAGAAGAAAAGGATGTCTTGTAGAGAATCATGGTCTAGCTCAAGGGTGGATAGTGGTAAATTATTTTGGAGTGACTGAGCCTACGGTTGGGTGGAAACGGGCACCCCTTCCAGTAGTCACTTCACATTGTCTGATTCTGATAAGTCTTTTCTCGGCCTTAATTGTTGAGTTAGAATGATGAATGATTTCTCAGTTTATATATATATATATATATATATGACCATCTTTGTGTGAAATGGATATGTTATGCATATGCTTCCATCTCCTTGGGAACTCATACTTCCCATTGATAAACTGTATGCCCAGTTTCACTCCGGAGGGCTTCCCGGGCATAAGTCGTAAAATGGTCAAGATAGGAAATATCATGTAGACCTGAAGCCAACGGTATGAAGAGAATAATCTCCCCTGACCCCGTGTCATGTAAATTTCCAGACCCAAGTCCCTAACCCGTTCAGGGTGAGAACTCAGGAAAATTGTGATAGGAAAATACCGAAAGGGAAAGTTTTTCCTTGTCCGAAGGACAAACGGATGAGATTCATCCAAAAAGAGCCAAGGGCTGTCATGGCTGTTGGATATGGGAAAGAGTGCAGGATTTAACCCCTTCTAGCCCTCAGATACACGAGTTCCAAGTTCATGTATCGGGAAGGTCATGGGTTCCTGCAACCAAAACCTCCGAAAACCAAAGTCGCGAAGTAACCTCAACCGTTGTATCTATGAGTTCGGAGTTCACGCACAGGGAGAGGACAGATCTTGTTCATCAGATCTATGTGTGGAGGACCATAGCCGTGAGATCCAGAGGAAATTGTATGAGGTATAAGCCTTTGAAAGTGCACAGGAGAGTGGAATTTTGTGAAGTCCTGAAGTTTCGAAGTTAATCGGAACTATCCATCATCAGAGGACAGGTGGCAGCAGATCCGGGAATTCAAGGATTTAGACCTCAGAAGATTTGCAAGGAACAGAGGAGAATACCCGAGGATCTGGGAGCTACAACAATCCTAGCTGTCCACCGTGAAGGGACACATGGTGAGAGATTGACATTTCACTGACTTGCAACTCGGGAAGTCGGAGATAGGAATCGTGAGAACTTGCGAAGTTCGAGTTTGCGATTTTTTCGCAGTCGTTGATCGAAGAATGGATGTGGACCATTCATTGTCCAAGGAGATATCAGGGATTGAGAGAAGGAAGGTGAGCAGCCCTCCATCTTCACTAAAAATGAAGTCTCAATTCACAAAGAGTTGATCTAAGTTGTTGGGTCGCGGGAGATTGTGGACCGTTGATGTGACATCGGGAGTTCAAATTTTTGGATTCCAAAGAAAGGAGATGGAATAATTTCCACCTTCATGATACGTGAAGTCCCGAAGCACTTGACGGTTTGGCCCCAAGTCATAATGAGGGGTCATATGGATGGAGGTAAAGGAACGGAGCTAGCGTTGGGATAGGCTCTTAGTTTGGTAGTTCGGGATTCGGGTGAGTCAAGGTTGGCTCAAATGTGGATACCCGACGACAGAAGTCATGAAGTGCCTTTTAGTTAGGCTTGTGGTCTCAGGTAGTGTTCACATGGAGGGGGGGGCTTGCACCTAGTGCTTGTTCAGGGGGGAGAACAAAAAAAATAAAATTATAGGCTTTACACTATAGAAGCTTCTTCATAAGGGTGGGTGTGTTACAAATTAGTATTAGAGCATGGTTACAGCACTTGGTCTGTTTGGGCTCATAGATGAGTTGCGTAAAAACCACATTAAGGGGTTTAAAGGGCGATATCCTACCTTACTCCCTTCCTAAAATGTCTGGTTAAGACCTTAGTATAGAAAATAATGACAACTTACTATTGTGTGTGTATGTATTTAAGAAATGTGAATTATGTGTTGGTTATGAACTAATATAATGTTATCTAACAACAAGTGTTTTTTTTGCATTTAAGTGGTTGATCAACCACGAGAAACTGAAATCATATAGAATGTTGACGTGCCACGAAGTGGGGGATGGCTCCCATAATAGAGATGAAGAGTCTGATGAGAGAAGGGCAGTAGAGACCCCTCCGGACCTGGCTGAGACTGTAAGGAGTCTCGTGGCCAAATTACAGAGCTGCAAGGCCGACAACAAGAGATTGATAAAAGAGAAAGAGAAGCAAATGGAAATTAATGTAGTCTTGCTGTAGAGTTTATCCAACATACAAAGACAACTGTAGCATGTACGTGACACCAATCATGTGAACCGACGACAAACAAAGAGGAGTCAAAGTCCACCTGAGATACGAAAACATGGCCCTTTAAGTGGTCACACTGGGAGGAGTACCTCAAGAACGGTCTAACCTAGAGACAGGGGACAAGCGTCGGATGAATCCTCTAGAAAGGAAACTGGTGACTTAGAAGGATCTTCTAGTAGTAGAATCAGTTCAAATTCTCAAAGAAAATGAAAGAAACGAAAGCATTCCAAAATTCATAATCTTGAAGAATTCAGGAAGGCCAAACCACCCTCTTTCGAAGGTGAGATTAAGAAGGGAGAG
Organism: Picea engelmannii; assembly: GCA_009831015.1. Lineage (NCBI taxonomy): Eukaryota > Viridiplantae > Streptophyta > Pinopsida > Pinales > Pinaceae > Picea > Picea engelmannii. The sequence continues at coordinate 562,695 of ML777301.1, read as the reverse complement.
GAGGCAAAGGCCTGGCTACTTGGACTAAAAACATATTTCAGAGTCCATGAATTCTCTAAAAACTTGGAGGTTTGAATATCCACATTCAACTTGAATGGAAAGGCTTCCATTTGGTGGGAAGACCTTAAGAATGTGAAAGGGATTCATGAAGAGGACCTATATTGGGAATGTTTTGAGAAATACTTCAGGAAGAAGTATATGTCAGAAAAATATATCGACGAGAAGACTAAAGAGTTCTATGAACTCAAGCTAGGGAAACTTACCATAGAGGAATATGTCAGTATATTCCTTGAGTTGCTGAGGTACGTACCCTACATAAAAGCGGAAAAGGAAAAGGTGCAGCGATTTATTAGTGGGCTACCTAAGGACTATCATAAGAGAATTTAGTTTGATGAGCCAAAGACCCTAGAAGACACTATATGAAAGGCAAGATATTGTTATGAACAACTTGGGCTTCAGACAGAACCTCGTGAAGGCTAGAAGTAGAAGATTAGTTCGGGGTTCCCGAAAAAGGGGTTTAAACCCCCAAGATTTAAAAACTATAAGAAGGATTCAAGGATGAGATTTCCTTCCCAAAGTGTATGCCATCATAATTTCCCCTCCCAGAGCGGAAATAAACCTTTTGGATCAACCCCAGGAAAGATGGATAAACCAAAGAAAGAACCCTTGAAATGTTGGGGTTGTGGAGAAGAACATCTACTGAGGGACTATCTGCACAGACAACAGAACAATAGGATAATTTAAAACGTCCAAGAAGCCACCACCGTTAATGAGTTGGCCAGGAGTATGCCATGAACTTATCCAACCATGGATAAAAAACAAGACGAACACCAAGATTTAGTGGTGGAGATGGAAGGTATGATTGCCAACCATCTAGTATCTATTTGAATTGACCCTGGTTCAAATTTGAGTTATGTGGCCCCTCGAGCTGTTGATAAGTGTAAATTATAGCCACATAAACATGTTAAGCCCTGGTTGGTACAGTTAGCCACTGGCACCAAAAGAAAAATAGTGGAGGTTGTACCAGCTTGCCAATTCACTATGGATGGATTTCCCACCCAAGATAACCTTAACATACTTCCCGTAGAATCATATGACCTTCTAATTGGTATGCACTAGCTAGATGCATATAAAACTAAGTTGTATAGAATGTGTAAATGAAGAGGGAAGAAAGATAAACCTCCAAGGGATTCAGAAGCATGTCTTAGTGAGATGACTATCAACCCTTCAAATGAAAAATTATTGCAGAAAGGGGTGTCCTCTATGTCCAATACAAGTGTTGGGATCTGTTGAGGATGACAGGCCAAGCCTATATGACCACCCCATACTAAGAGAGTATATATATGTGTTTTGTATCCGGATTATTTTCAGCACGAAATGAGAGCGGAGATATAATAAAGAAATGCAAAGAGATATCAAGTATATCCAGTGATATAATAGAAATATATCATAGATGCAACCATAAACATAGAGATACAATAATACATGATTTCTATTAATGAAAGAAATGTACAGAGACTATAAAAATACAGAGTGAAAGACTCACTAGAATGGTGGCAGCTTATCTCTGAGAAGAGATGTGACGGCTACTCACATTCGCAAGAAGGTGATTGCAATGAGGCTCTGAAGGCCCTTTTACAATAAACAAGAATGCCAAAAGTCCTAGACATCCAAAAACCTAACCCTAGGAGATGAAGCACCAAAAGTCATGTGGGCCCCATTTGGGTAAGTTAGTACATCAACTTTCCAGGGTCGTAACTTTTGCATACGATCTCCGTTTTAGGCGTATGATAACTCATTGGTAAGGTATCGTTGAGGAGATTCATTTTGGGGGCTCAATCATGCCTTAGGCTATCATTGAGAACCTTGATCTCGAAAAACCTTCATTTAGGCCCTCAAAATGGCCATAGAAGTTAAAACCTGCTAAAAATAGTAAATTTCCAAAATTGCCAAAAAATAGTTTTGAGCCAGTCAGAAAAGGTGGGTGGCCACCAATATCCACCTGGATCAGTTTCCAGAAGAGGTATGGGGTCTACCTCCGAGAAGGGACATTGACTTCTCAATAGAACATGCACCTGGAGCGATACTAGTATCTAGGACCCCTTATAGGATGAGTACACCCAAGATAGTTGAACTCAAACTACAGCTAAAGGAAATGATGGACAAAAGCTACATCCGGCCTAGCATGTCTCCATGGGGAGCACCAGTCCTGTTTGTGAAGAAGAAAGATGGTATGTTCTGATTGTGCATAGATTATAGGCAGTTCAATAAGGTAACCATAAAGAAGAAATACCCCTTACCCAGAATCGATGACTTGTTCGAACAATTGGGGGGTGATACCATTTTCTCAAGGGTTGACTTGATATATGGATACCATCAAGTCTGAATCAAGGATGAAGACATCAGAAAAAACTCATTCAAGACAAGATATGGTCACTACAAATTTTTGGTAGTACCATTTGGATTAACAAATGCCCCTGCCACCTTTATGTGCTTGATGAACAATGTACTCAGCAAATTCCTAGACAAGTTTGTATTGGTTTTTATTGATGATATCTTAATCTACTCCAAGAATAGAGAGGAACATGAGGAACATCTTGGACTTGTACTTCAAGTGCTAAGAGATCATCATCAACTCTATGCCAAATTTAGCAAGTGTGCCTTTTTCCGGAATCGTATACATTACTTGGGCCATGTCATATATGAAGAAGGGGTAGCAATAGACCCTGACAAGATCAGATCCATCATGGAATGGCCTACCCCAAAGGATGTTTCAGATATCAGATCCTTTATTGGTTTAGGAGGATAATATAGGAGGTTTATAAAATGGTTTTCGAAGTATGTTTGTCCAATCACTGCCCTCCAAAGGAAGGGGGTTAAATTCATTTGGACACCAGAATGTGAAGGAATTTTTTAGTCACTAAAACACCTTTTGACCCATGCACCCATGTTGAAGATCGTTGATCCCGATAAGGACTTCCTCTTGTGCACAGATGCCTGCAAGGAAGGACTCAAAGGAGTCCTTATGCAAGAAGGAAGCGTAGTTTGCTATGAATCTCGAAAATTGAATGAACATGAAGTCAACTATGTGACCCATGATCTAGATTTGGCCGCCATAGTGCATGCTTTGAAAATGTGGAGGCATTACCTCCTGGGTAGGAAATTTGTACTTATGACAGAACGTTGTGGATTCCAGCACCTGTTTGACCAACCAAAACTCAATGCTAGACAAGCTAGGTGGATGACCCTCCTTAGCAAGTTTGATTTCGAAATCAAACATATAAGAGGAAAGGAAAATAAGGTGGTCGATGCCCTTAGTAGAAGTATGAAAACAATTAACCTGACAGCAGTGGGAACTTGCGAGATGAATGTCAGAGAAAGAGTCAGGAATGCACAAGAAACAGAAGCATTCTTCTAGACCGTGAACTTGTACCTACAGCAAGAACCCGCAGGGCTAAAGTATGAAAACTACCAGATGTTAGATGGAGGTCTGTAGAGTTATCGAAATATGATATATATTCTGAGTTGTGATGTCTTGAAGAGGTTCATAATGGATGAATTGCACAAGAGAACATACACTGGCCATCCGAGCTATCAAAAGATGGTCAAGGCCACTAGGAAACAATTCTATTGGCCTGGATTGAAGAAAGACATAGTTGAATATTTAGCTAAATGTCTAGAGTGCCAGCAAGTTAAAGCAAAACACTAGGACCCAGTAGGATTATTTCAACCTCTACCAATCCCAGAATGGAATGGGAGACCATCTACATGATTTCATCATCGGATTACCAACATCGGCCAAGCAGAATTACGCCATCATGGTAGTAGTGGATAAATTGAGCACGTCCGCTCATTTTATTCCTATCAAATCAACATGCAAGGAAATAGATATTTCCAACATATTCATAAAGGAGATATTCAAACTACATGGAATTCCTAAGGAGATCGTGACTGACAGAGACACAAAATTTACTTCAAACTTTTGAAAATCCTTGATGGTTGGCCTGGAGACCAAATTATTTTTTAGCACAACCTATCATCCTCAAACTGATGGAAGGATGGAAAGAGTGAACCAAATACTAGAATACATGCGAAGGATGCATGTAATGCATCAACCTAAAAAGTGGGAAGATTACCTACCACTGATGGAATTTTCCTACAACAATGGCTACCAAGAATCACTAAAGATGAGCCCTTTTGAAGCCCTCTATGGTAGGCTGTGAAACACTCCAGTTAGTTGGAGTAATCCCGTGAACAGAATTACAATTGGATCCAACTTGTTGAAATAAATGGAACAACAAGTGATTCAGATAAAGCAAAATCTAAAAATTGCTCAGAATAGACAGAAAATTTATGCCGACAGAAAGAGAACCCCCAAAGAATTCAAGACAAGAGACCACGTCTATCTCAGAGTTAGGCCTAGGAAGAGTTCCCTGAGGATGGGAGCTTGTGCCAAGTTGGCACCTCAGTATTGTGGACATTTTGAAGTTCTAGATAGAGTGGGACCTATAGCCTATAGGCTAGCACTTCCTCCCACAATAAAATCACAAAATGTTTTCCATGTTTCATTGCTGAAGAAATATGTACATGATTCTAATCATATAATTGACTAGTCTATGATCCAGGTGGAACCGGAGGGAGAATTCCTGCCAGAACCTTAGTGCATACTAGATAGGAAGGAAACCCCACTCAGGAACCGAACCGTTGCACAAGTCAAAGTGCAGTGGAAACTCTTTGGCCCAAATGAGGCCACATGGGAAATGGAGGATGCCATGAGACAAGCATACCCATTTTTTTTCACTTCTGTACATACAGAACATGTTAATAGATAGAACATCGAGGATGATGTTCCTTTAAGGGGGAGGGAATTGTGACACCCTATTTCCCCCAGTTTGTAAATATAACTATAAATGGCCAAAAGGCTATGGAAAACTTTATATGTGTGAATATTGATTCGATGGACCTTTGTTTGAAAGGCAGATGAATGTGAACCTAATTATTTACTAAGAAAATGGACAAGTGTTGCATGACTAATGGAAGGGGGGTGTACTTAGAAATACCACGAATTCTATGAAAGAGATGGTGAAGGGGACCATGAATAGTTGTGTTAACCTTCACCAAACCAATACATTACTGAATTTAATTGCTCAGGACGAGAACAATCCTCTGACCCAGAAATGAATTATAGTCAGGCTGGTGGGTGGGAAGACCTCTTCAAGAGTTAATGAGGGATCGGTTGTGTAAGCACTCATCTGTAAGGCTTCCAGACTTGACTGTTGACTGGGAATTCGGGCCACTCACGACCGTGATGAAAGAGGCAAGAATGAAAGGTGTCGTGGGCAGAGGGAAGAACACACTTGAAAAGAGTGCAGAGATGGGAACTGAATCTCTAGGATTCAAGGAAGAATGGAAAAAATAAGCATTTTCGAAACAGGAAATACTAGAGAAGGTTATGATACAAGATGATAAGCGAGGCTAGTCCTCCTTGCTTGGTATCGTATAAACCATTGCTAGGATCTTGCGGGAAGAGGGGAGTAACCTCTGTCCCTATTGTGGCTAAGAGAGAATAACAGTTTGTGTTGCAGAGAATCATGGTCTAGCTCAGGGGTGGCTAGTGGTAAATCCGTTTGGAGTGATTAAGCTTATGGTTTGGTGGAAACAGGCACCCCTTCTAGTAGTTGCTTCACATTGTCTGATTCTGATAAGTCTTTTCTCAACCTTAATTGTTGAGTTAGAATGATGAATGATTTCTTGGTTTTTACATATCTATATCTATATCTATATCTATATATACATATATGACCATCTATCTTTGAAATGACTATGTTATGCGTATGCTTCCATCTCCTTGGGAACTCATACTTCCCACTGATAAATTGTATGCCCAATTTCACTCTGGAAGGCTTCCCGGGCATAAGTCGTAAAATGGTTGAGATAGAAAATATCGTGTAGACCTGAAACCATGGGTATGAAGAGAATACTCTCCCCTAACCCTGTGCCGTGTGAATTTATAGACCCAAGTCCCTAACCCATTTGGGGTGAGAACACAGAAAAATAGTGATAGGAAAATACCAAAAGGGAAAGGTTTTCCTTGTCCAAAGGATGGACAGATGAGATTCATCCTGAAGGAGCCAACGGTTGTTGTGGTCATTGGCTATGGGAAATAGCACGGTAGTTAACCCCTTCTAGCCCTCGGATCCACGAGTTCTAAGTTCACGTATCAGGAAGGTCATGGGTTGGCGCAAACAAAACCTCTGAAACCTGAAGTCGCGAATTAACCTCAACCATTGTATCTGTGATTTCGGAGTTCATGCACAGGGAGAGAAAAGATCCCATTTGTCAGATCTATGCATGGAGGACCATACATGTGAGGTCCAAAGGAAAGTGCATGAGGTCTAACCCTTTGAAAGTGCACAGGAGAGTGAACTTTCATGAAGTCTCGAATTTTTTAAGTTAATTGGAACTTCCCATCGTTAGAGGACAGGTGGTAGCAGATCCAGGAGTTCGAGGATTCAAGCCTCCAAAAATTTGCAAGGAGAAAAGGCCAATATCTGAGGAGCTAGGAGTTGCAGCAATCCTAACCATCTGTCGTAATGGGACACGTGGCGAGAGATCGATATTTCATTAACTTGCAACTCGGTAAGTTAAAGATAGGAATCGTGAGAACTTGCGAATCCGAGTTCGTGATTTGATCACAGCCGTTGATCGAAGAGAGAACATGGACCGTTGATTGTCCAAGGATATATCAAGGATTGAGAGAAGAAAGGTAAGAGACCCTCCATCTTCAATAAACATGAATTCTCAATTCGCGAAGAGTCTATCTAAGCCGTTGGGTCGCGAGAGATTGTGAACTGGTGATCCGACATTGGGAGTTCGTATTTTTGGATTCCGAAGAAAGGATATGGACTAATTTCCACCTTCTTGATATGCAAAGTCCCAAAGTGCTTGAGGGTTGGGCCCCGATTCATAACAAGGGGTCATATGGATGGAGGTTAAGGAAAAGAGCTAGCGTTGGGCTAGGCTCTTAGTTTGGGAGTTCGGGAGTCGGGTGAGTCAAGGTTGGCTCGAATGTGAATACCCGGTGATAGGAGTCATGAATTTCCTTTTAGTTAGGCTTGTGGTCATGGGTAGTGGTCACATGGAGGGTGGGGCTTGCGCCTGGTGCTTGTTCACGTAGGAGAACAAAAACGAAAAATTTAGAGGCTTTACACTATAGAAGCTCCTTCCGAAGGGTGGGTGTATTACAAATATCTTAATAGAAGTATATAGCAATCTAATGTACCTTCCCCGAGGCCCATGAAGAAACTCTTTCTATGCTGCGTTGTATGACTTCCCGGTATCTACTACAAATTATGTTATAAAGCCTGCTACAATGTTGTCGAGGCAAAAATCTACTGCGCAGGTGAATTTGTTATTCACCTGCTGTAGCTGCGCGATCAAAACTAAGGTCCACTCTAACTGTCAGATCCTATTTTTTGCATGGTTATCCTTCAACCTCAATATCCACTCATGGAATAAGTATGGAAAATCACAAAAAAATACTTCATGCAGATCAATAAACACATACTTCTCAAGATATTTGTGCGGTGTTACTCTAGGGATTCTGTTATCTTTCTGTGCAAACTCTAACTCCTTTGTCTTTATCTAGATTTTGATCTCTTCTTTTGTGGGATTCCACGGTCTCAACATCCCCTTCTAGTGATGCATTCTCTCACCTTCTTGTCATCCGATTCAGTATTCTTTTGAAATGCCTTCCGCCGATCGATCATTATTTTAACAGATCTTCAACATATCGATTATTCTTTTGACAAATCTTCAACAGATCCCATCCACTCAATCCTATGTTGGTCCAACTGCCAATGGAACCATTTGTTGGTTTCTTATGTCATTTATACCTTTAACATGATTGACCCAGGTTTAGGTCTATTAGGGATCCAACAAAGCCGCTAAAACTATCGTCCCTCCTAGTAAACCAGAAGGCAACGCAACACACAGAGTGCACTGGACAATATCACCAGATATAGTCTTAATGGGTGACTGCAATACTCATGAAGTGATTGCAGTCCAGGACTGAATGGGGATCTATGACTTGTGCATTGTGACTTCTATCTAGTTATTAAAGAAATATATTGTCATTCTCATTCATGCATGTACTGTAATTCGTTCCTACATCATTCTAACATATACTCATAGACAATAAGAGAGATATAAAAATTCAATCGCATAACATAGGTTTTATCGTGGTTCACCCCCTCCTGGGTTACGTCAACAAAGATATGGCTCTCAAGCTATTTTATTATGGTAGTTCCAAAACTACAGCGTCACGCGCTTTACAACTCATTATCATTCGGGTCGAGATCTATTATGATAAGGACTATATCACACTAGGCTCCTCAGTCTGTGATCTAACCCTCGAGATCTACCCTCCTGACCCTCTACATCTCAACAACTTACAAGATTGGATCACGTTATAGTCGTGTTACAGACTAGTTACTCCTTCTCACATGAGTAACACCCAATAGTCCGAACCTTTCAACTCCAAACCCCTTACCTAGACCTCCTAGGTATCTATTTATATGTATTTATGGATCTTCAACCATTACAATGTATTACAAAAACCCTAACCCTAGCATTGTTAGGTCTTCCATGCATGTGTGTGTGTGTTTTTTTTCCTTCCAGCTGTCGCTTTCCTCTTACATGCCTTTCTTCCCAAAGTATCCTTTCTTTCTGATTCGGCCTTCTTCTAACACATATCTTGGAGGTTATCACACATGTTTGAGGCATGTCTTGAAGATTTTGTAATATCATAGATATATTGAGGTCTTGACACATGCTTGAGGCATATCTTGGAAAATGGTTTAATGCATACCATGGTGATTTTGAGCACATGATTTGGAGGATTTTCTTAGAGATTTTGGCATGAGTTTTATGTGGTTATTGGGGTTGTATCAATTGTGATGATGATGATGTATCATTATCAGTGAAAATTACATTGACAGGTTGAGTTTCTTATCTATGATGATGATTATGTATCAGTATTAGTGATAGTTGCAATAAAAGATTGAGTCTCTCATTTATATTTAGGGGAGGCCGTGTGGCACTCCAGAAGATTGGTGTCTTCAGACAACAAGTTGGTGCTTGGATGGAATTTTCAACTTCCTTTGAGTTGGTTCTCATAAAACTAGGGGGTTGGTGCCTCCTTCTATTTGGAGATGGATAATCTAGGGAGTTGGAGCTTCCTTCATATTGGAGCCTGTAAACTAGGGGGTTGGAGGCTCCTTCTAGTTGGAGCTAGAGAATCTAGGGAGTTGTATCTTCCTTCAGGTTCGAGCCTATAAATTTGGGGGTT
>ML777301.1:528510-553296 GCA_009831015.1 Picea engelmannii | reverse complement strand
AGTTGGAGCTTCCTTCATATTGGAGCCTGTAAACTAGGGGGTTGGAGGCTCCTTCTAGTTGGAGCTAGAGAATCTAGGGAGTTGTATCTTCCTTCAGGTTCGAGCCTATAAATTTGGGGGTTGGAGAATCCTTCTAGTTGGTGCTGGAGATTTTTGGAAGTTGGTGTTTCCTATGACTGTAATCTTATGATATATAAGAAATATTTCCATGGTTTTCTTCCATTTGGGTTTCCACGTAAAATTCTTGTGTAATGTGTATTTGTGGTTACATGTTGATGATATCTTGAATGTAATTATAAATGATAAATTGTTGATAAATTAATGTTTAAATGTTATGGTTAAAAGTTTTAAAAAGTGCCTAACCTCGATTTACCCCCCCCCCTTCTTAGTATTAGTGAATATTCGAACAAGGCTACCTATCTAAGACAACATATTGTTATCTTTTAATTTATATCATGCAATGATTTCCTTATTTCTTTGATCCTCTATGTTTTCCCAACCACCTGTGTTTTCTCTTTCATGGACTTTTCCTGTGTTCTCTCTCTATGACCCTTTTCCTCTTTTTGTTGATTTCACAAACTCTCTTCTTTGTATTTACACAACTTTTCCATTGTAAGGTAATTTTGCTTACACATTGTCCCATGACAGGGTTGTCTATGTTTTCGATTGTTGTTTGTTATTTGTGTATAGAGACTAATTCCACTGAACCATCCAAGCTAAGATTCCATTGCTAGAAGCCGCAAGCTTGATTAAACAAGAATAGATATACCCATAGATAGATTGTGAAACAATGTTTGATGTGAATTGAACCAAGAAAGAAAAAAAAAGAGAATGAGATCGTGCATTAAACAATGTTGGATTACAAAGAAAAGGATGTGAATCTTCTACGAAGTACTAGTGGCGAGGTTACACTTCTCTCTTATTGCTGACATATTTTTGGAGAGATTTTCTTAATTATGTAGATAGGCTTATGTAGATGGCATGACTCTTTTACTATCTCTTGGACTCATTGTTGTACTGTCCTAGCTCTTTTATTGGTTTGGATCTTGTACAAGTTCTTGTATTGACCCTTGGCCTACCCTTTTACTAGTATCACTCTTGTATAGGCTCTTATACTTGGTCTTGTGCTACCTAGTATACCTTCATACTTGTATATAGGCTCTTATACTTGGTCTTGTGCTACATAGTCTAACTCCATACTTTTATAGGAATAGGAATGAAAGAAGGCCACATCCAAAGAATGTGATATGGGGCCACTATATGGCCCATTATTCCAACAATTCTTTCTTGCTATTCTGACCAAAATCTAGTGGGAATTTTTAGTTCTATGCGAAATATGATTTCAGAAATTACAAACCATGTTCTTGAACTAACTTTGGAGCTCTGGATCTACCCAAATACTCAAAATTGCAATTTAAGCAATGCAAAATAATATTTAACAAGAGTGATTTGTGTGCCCTATTTCAAGCCCTATCTTACCTATTTCAAGCCCTATCTTACCAGTTTCAAGCTCTATTTAAAGCCTATTTTATTAATTGACTTAATGCATATTAAAGTTGGTCTAGTTTCAATAAATTCAGTCTTATCCTACAAGTTTTAAGCCTTATTTCAAGATTTATCCTACCAATTTTAATCCCTGTCATATCCTATTATTTGGACTTGAATGAGTTAATTGTGATTGCACCAAGAGTAGCTAGGTGCTCTACAACCAATGGGGAGATGTTGTCACTTAATGTCACATTACATGACAACATCTAAAAATTAAACCAAAGTGAAAACATCTAAAAAATTAAACCAAAGTAGGTGACAACATATAAAAATTAAACTATCCTAGATCCATCTTAAACTAGGAGCTATCAAACGCCAAGAGGTTGAGAGCACAAGGATCCACACCTAGGTTAATTGGATGACTTATATCAACCAGATCCTTAGTTGTGCCTTCCTCAAATATGTTTATTTCTTAAAGAAACTAACTTATAGAACTCTAGTCCTTTCTTTCAAACTACCCTCTCTGAATCAATAAAACAATAAACCAAACCTCTGATTATGATTCCCAATCACACCTCAGAATGTCTTTATATTTGCTTGGGCGTGACAGACTTTAGATGACAAAATAAATTTGTCATCGTGATATTTAATTAACAATTTCAACGTGAGAAAATGAAAAAGAAAATTTGAAGCGTGATAGCAAGAAAGTTGCAGTGTCAGGCTTAATCGAAAGAGATTTTCCATATCCATGAAATTCTTATCTAATGTATTGRRGACCRCACCTCRRAMTGTCTTTTAATTTTGTTGAGTGGAACRWAACTTTTGTGATATTTAATTCCAAAGCATAATTAAGTACATGATGCTTAGTATAAACACTATATCCTAAGGTATATATAAAGGTAGTTATAGACTTAGGCTTAGAGTGAGTCAAACGACGAACGTGTCATACAAAACTTTGTTAGATAAAAATTATATATTTTGAAAGTTAATTCAATTTCATACATTTCCTCTTCATACACCATACTAAAGTTAGTTGTGAATGTACTTGGACTAATACCTATCAATCACTAGATTGTTGTTTTCTCATATATGAATTGATAGTAATGTCTCTCGAAAAACATTATTAGGTTTCACTCACACAACATGATTAATTAGCAACTCCATATCTTCTTTCGACATAATCTTTAAATCTTTTCCCAAAAATTCCATGTTGGAATCCTTCCCCTTGATATTTTTCTCATAAAGTTACCATATATAAGAAATAATTTCTTTCTCATTTATCTCTCTTGCATGAAAGGGTTGTGTATGATATATAATTTGATCATTGAACAACTTGTTATGACCCATGAATTGTAATGTAATAACACTACAACAAAACAGGCCATTAGCGCCTAGTTTAGCATCAGATTTTAATGCATTTGCGGGTATGAATTGGGCCAGTGGGATGGCGCAAAACCCGACACTAAATGACATGTTCACCTGGGCGTCGGATTTAGCACCCAGTTTAGCTCCCTCTTTAGTGCTAGGTTTTTCTCCCTCTTTAACGCCTAGTTTTGCTCCCTTTTTAGTGCCCAGTTTTGCTCCTTATTTAGCGCCCAATTTTGCTCCCGATTTAGCGCCTAGTTTAGCGCCTAAACTGAGATATAGCTCTCTAATTAACACCCAAAATAGCTCCTTATTTAGCTCCTATTTTAGCACCTAATTTATCTCCAGGTGTGGCGCCTAATTTAGCTCTTGGTTTATCTCTTGGTTTAGCGCCTAGTTTAGCTCCAGGTGTAGCTCCTAGTTTAGCTGCTGGGTTAGGACCTAGTTTAGCTCATGGTTTAGATCCTAGTTTAGTGCCTATTTTAGCTCCACGTGTGGTGCCTAATTTATCTCATGGTTTAGCGCCTAGTTTAGCTCTAGGTGTGGCGCCTAATGTATCTCCTGGTTTAGTGCCTAGTTTAGATCCAGTATGATATCTCCCATGTTGAAATATCCAATGTTGGCATTCAACCTAAACTCCCTACTTGTTCTTCTCCTTATATGTAGGTGGTTTACGTTTTCTGTTCTAACTTTCCTTCCGTATCTATGCTACATCTTTCTAGCATATTTTGCAATACTTTGAGAGAGGATGGATCATTATTAATTTTACGCATGATTGAAAAAATCCTTCAATTGTACTTACTTGTCCCAGGGGTTGCATTTCTTTGGTATGATCAAATGATGGAGGCATATCATACTCTAGTACTTCCTTATTATGATGTGCGATTGAGGTTGACGTTGTGTTAGGCTTCAGAAATTCTTGTCTCACTTGCTTAAATATATCCTTCTCATTTTGCATGTCAAATTGCTTCCTTGATTCGACATTCTTCTTCACCCAATGATGTTGTACTGGCTCTTTTCGTATTGCGTCATTCCATGTTTTAGGTCCTCCATGCATAACTGTTTTGATGTTTCTTCCTTCATCCCTCACTTCTGCTAAAATCCATTGAACATTCTGATTGTTTTGATTCCTCTTTTCTTGTATCTTCCCTAATAACATAGGACATTCTTCTGTGTCATGATCCGATGCACAACAACACATACAAGTCGCTGGTGGAAGTGGAAATTCTCTGGCATAGTATCCTGGTTATTGATATTTGTGACTTACCACTAGTCCTCTACCTCTTCCAAAGCCTCCTCTTTCTCTTCCTCCGCCTCTGTAGCTAGCTCGATCCCAACATGGCGTGTTATACTGAACATAACCATCCTCTGACCCAGAAATGAATTATAATCAGGTTGGTGGGTGGGAAGACCTACTTAAGAGTTAATGAGGGATCGGTTGTGTAAGAAATCATCTGTAAGGCTTCCAAACTTGATCATTGACTGGGAATTCGGGCCACACGTGACCCTGCTGAAAGAGGCGAGAAGGGTAGGTGTTGTGGGTAGAGGGAAGAACACGCTTGCAAAGAGTGCAGAGACGGGAAGTGAATATCGGGGATTCAAGGAAGAATGGAAAAACTAAGAATTTTGGATACAGGAAATGGCAGAGAAGGTTATGATACAAGCTGATAAACGAGGCTAGTCCTCCTTGCTTGGTATCGTATAAACCATTGCTAGGATCCTACAGGAAGAGGAGAGTAACCTCTATCCCTATTGTGGCTGAGAGAGAAGAAAAGGATGTCTTGCAGAGCATTGTGGTCTAGCTCGGGGGTGGCTAGTGGTAAATTCATTTGGAGTGACTGAGCCTATGGTTGGGTGGAAACAGGCACCCCTTCCAGTAGTCACTTCACATTGTCTGATTCTGATAAGTCTTTTCTCGACCTTAATTGTTGAGTTAGAATGATGAATGATTTCTCGGTTTATATATATATATATATATATATATATATATGCATGTATAACCATCTCTGTGTGAAATAGATATGTTATGTGTATGATTCCATCTCCTTGGGAACTCATACTTCCCATTGATAAAATGTATGCCCAGTTTCACTCCGGAGGGCTTCCCGAGCATAAGTCATAAAATGGTCGAGATAGGAAATATTGTATAGACCTAAAACCAATGGTATGAAGAGAATACTCTCCCTTGTCCCCGTGCCGTGTAAATTTCCAGACCCAAGTCCCTAACCCATTCGGGGTGAGAACTGAGGAAAATAGTGATAGGAAAATACTGAAAGGGAAAGTTTTTCCTTTTTCGAAGGACGGACAGAGGAGATTCGTCCAGAAGGAGCCAAGGGATGTCATGGTTGTTGGCTATGGGAAAGAGCGTGGGATTTAACCCCTTCTAACCCTTGGATCCATGAGTTCCAAGTTCATGTATCGAGAAGGTCACGAGTTGGGGAAACCAAAACCTCCGAAAGACAAAGTCGCGAAGTAACCTCAACCATTGTATCTATGAGTTCGGAGTTCACACATAGGGAGAGGATGGATCTTGTTCATCGTATCTATGTGTAGAGGACCATAGCAATGAGATCCACAGGAAACTAGATGAGGTATAAGCCTTTGAAAGTGTAGAGGAGAGTGGACTTTTGCGAAGTCCCGAAGTTTCGAAGTTAATCAGAATCGTCCATCATCAGAGGACAGGTGGCAGTAGATTTGGGAGTTTGAGGATTCAGACATCGAAAGATTTGCAAGGAGCAGATGAGAATACCCAAGGATCTGGGAGCCGCAACAATCCTAGCCGTCTGCTGTGAAGGGACACATGGTGAGAGATCGACATTTCGCTGAATTGCAACTCAGGAAGTGAGAGATAGGAATCATGGCGATTTGATCGCAGCCATTGAAAATAGAGAGGACATGGACCATCGATTTTCCAAGGAGATATTGGGGATTGAGAGAAGGAAGGTGATCGACCCTCCATCTTCACTAAACGTGAAGTCTCGATTCACGAAGAGTTGATCTAAGTTATTGGGTCGCAGGAGATTGTGGACCATTGATCTGACATCAGGAGTTCAGATTTTAGGATTCCAAAGAAAGGAGATGGAATAATTTCCACCTTCACGATACACGAAGTCCCGAAGTGCTTGAGGGTTGGGCCCCAAGTCATAACAAGGGGTCATATGGATGGAGGTAAAGGAACAGAGCTAGCGTTGGGATAGGCTCTTAGTTCGGGAGTTCGGGATTCAGGTGAGTCAAGGTTGGCTCGAATGTGAATACCCGATGATAGGAGTCATGAAGTGCCTTTTAGTTAGTCTTGTGGTAATGGGTAGTGGTCACATGGAGGGGGGGGCTTGCGCTTGGTGCTTTTTCGGGTGGGAGAACAAAATTTTTTTTTTTATAGGCTTTACACTATAGAAGCTCCTTTATAAGGGTGGGTGTGTTACAAATTGGTATTAGAACATGGTTAGAGCACTTGGTCTATTTGGACTCATAGACGAGTTGCATAAAGACCACATTAAGTGGTTTAAAGGGTGATATCCTACCTTACTCCCTTCCTAAAAAGTCTGGTTAAGCCCTTAGTATAGAAAATAATGACAGCTTACTGTTGTGTGTGTATGTATTTAAGAAATGTGAATTATGTGTTAGTTATGAACTAATATAATGTTATCTAACAACAAGTGTTTTGTCTGCATTCAAGCGGTCGATCAACCGCAGGAAACTAAAATCATATAGAATGGTGACGCACCACGAAGTGGGGGATGGCTCCCATAATAGATATGAAGATTATGACGAGAGGAGGGTGGTAGAGATCCCTTTGGACCTGGATGAGACTGTGAGGAGTCTTGTGGCTGAATTACAGAGCTGCAAGGCTGGCAACAAGAGATTGATAAAAGAGCAAGAGAAGAAAATGGAAATTAATGCAGTCTTGCTATAGAGTTTATCAAACATACAAAGACAACTACAACATGGATGTGACACCAGTCATGTGGATCGATGACAGATAAAGAGGAGTCGAATTCCACCTGAGATAAAAAAACATGGCCCTTTAAGTGGTCGCACTGGGAGGAGTACCTCGAGAAAGGTCCAACCTGGAGACAGGGGACAAGCGTCGGATGAATCCTCTGGAAAGGAAACTGGTGACTCAAAGGGATCTACTAGTAGTAGAATTAGTTCAAATTCTCAAAGAAAATGGAAGAAACAAAAGCATTCCAAAATTCATAATCTAAAAGAATTCAGGAAGTCCAAACCACCCTCTTTCAAAGGTGAGATTAAGAAGGGAGAGGAGGTAGAGGCCTGGCTGCTTGGACTAAAAATGTATTTCAGAGTCCATGACTTCTTTGAAAACTTGAAGGCTTGAATATCCACTTTCAAACTGAATGGAAAGGCTTCCATTTGGTGGGAAGACCTTAAGAATGTGAAAGAGATTCATGAAGAGGACCTATAATGGGAACATTTTGAGAAATACTTCAGGAAGAAGTATCTGTCAGAAAAATATCTCGATGAGAAGACTAAAGAGTTCTATGAACTCAAGCTGGGGAAACTCACCATAGAGGAATATGTCAGTAGATTCCTTGAGTTGTTGAGGTACGTACCCTACATAAAAGAAAAAAAGGAAAAGGTGCAATGATTTATCGGTGGGCTACCTAAGGACTATCATAACAGAATTGAGTTTGACGATCCAAAGACCCTAGAAGACACTATCTGAAAGGCAAGATATTGTTATGAATAGCTTGGGCTTTAGACAGAACCTCGTGAAGGCTGGAAGCAGAAGAATAGTTAGGGGTTCCAGAAAAAGGGTTTTAAACCCCCAAGATTTAAAAACTATAAGAAGGATTCAAGGATGAGATTTCCTTCCCAAAGTGTACGCTAGCAGAATTTCCCCTCCCGGAGCGGAAATAAACCTTTTGGATCAATCCCAGGAAAGATGGATAACCCAAAGAAAGAACCCTTGAAATTTTGGGTTTGTGGAGAAGAACATCTACTGAGGGACTGTCTGCACAGACAATAGCACAGTAGGAGAATTTAAAATGTCCAAGAAGCCACCACCGTCAATGAGGTGGCCAGGAGTATGCCACGAATTTATGCAGTCGTGGATAACAAACAAGACGAGCACCAAGCTTTAGTGGTGGATATGGAAGGTGTGATCGCCAACCATCTAGTATCTATTTTAATTGACCTTGGTTCAAATTTGAGTTATGTGGCCCCTCAAGTTGTTGATAAGTGTAAATTACAGCCACATAAACATGCTAAGACATGGTTGGTATAGTTAGCCACTAGCACCAAAAGAAAAATAGTGGAGATCGTACCAGCTTTCCAATTCACTGTGGATGGATTTCCCACCCAAGCTAACCTTAACATACTTCCCGTAGGATCATATGACCTGGTGATTGGTATGGACTAGCTAGATGAATATAAAACTAAGTTGTATTGTTATCACAAAACCTTAGAATGTGTAAATGAAGAAGGAAGAAAGATAAACGTCCAAGGGATTCAGAAGCATGTCTCAGTGAGACGAATATCAACCCTTCAAATGAAAAAGTATTGCAGAAAGGGGTGTCCTCTATATCCAATATAGGTGTTGGGATCTATTGAGGATGACAGGCCAAGCCTAGAAGACCACCCCATACTAAGAGAGTATAGATATGTGTTTCCATAAGAGGTATCAGGTATACCTCCAAGAAGGGACATTGACTTCTCAATAGAACTTGCACCTGGAGCGGTACCAATATCTAGGACCCCCTAGAGGATGAGTACACCCGAGATAGTTGAAATGAAACTATAGCTAAAGGAAATGATGGAAAAAAGCTACATCCGGCCTAGCGTGTCTCCATAGGGAGCACCAGTCTTGTTTGTGAAGAAGAAAGATGGTACATTCCGATTGTGCATAGATTATAGGCAACTCAATAAGGTAACCATAAAGAACAAATACCCCTTACCCAGAATCGATGACTTGTTCTAACAATTGGGGGGTGCTACCATTTTCTCAAATATTGACTTGAGATATGGATACCATCAAGTCGAAATCAAGGATGAAGTCATAACCAAAACCACATTCAGGACAAGATATGGTCACTACGAATTTGTGGTAGTACCATTTGGATTAACCAATGCCACTGACACCTTTATGTGCTTGATGAACAATGTACTTAGCAAATTCCTAGACAAGTTTGTATTGGTTTTTATTGATGATATATTTTCTACTCCAAGAATAGAAAGGAACATGAGGAACATCTAGGACTTGTACCTCAAGTGCTAAGAGATCATCATCAACTCTACGCCAAATTTAGCAAGTGTGCCTTTTTCCAAAATCAAATACATTATTTGGGCCATGTCATATCTGAAGAAGGGGTAGCAGTAGACCCTGACAAGATCAGATCCATCATGGAATGGCCTACCCCAAAGGATGTTTTGGATATCATATCCTTTATGGGTTTAGCAGTATAATATAGGAGGCTTATAAAAGGGTTTTCCAAGGTTGGTTGTCCAATCACTGCCCTCCAAAGGAAGGGGTTTAAATTCATTTGGACACCGGAATGTGAAGAAATTTTTCAGTCACTAAAATAACTTATGACCCATGCACCCGTGTTGAAGATCGCTGATCCCGATAAGGACTTCCTCATGTGCACAGATGCCTGCAAGGAAGGAATCAGAGGAGTCCTTATGCAAGATGGAAGTGTAGTTTGCTATGAATCTCGAAAATTGAATGAACATGAAGTCAACTGTGTGACCCATGACCTAGATTTGGCCGCCACAGTGCACGCTTTAAAAATGTGGAGGCATTACCTCCTGGGTAGGAAATTTGTACTTATGACAGACCACTGTGGATTGTAGCACCTGTTTGACCAACCAAAACTCGATGCTATACAATCTAGGTGGATGTCCCTCCTTAGCGAGTTTTATTTCGAAATCAAACATATCACAGAAAAGGAAAATAAGGTGGTCGATGCCCTTAGCAGAAGTATGAAAACAATTCACCTAGTAGCAGTGGGAACTTGCAAGATGAATGTCAGGGAAAGAGTCAGGAATGCACAAGAAACAAACACATTTTTCCAGACTATTACCTTGTACCTATAGCAAGAACCCGTAGGACTAAAGTATGAAGGCTACTAGATGCTAGATGGAGGTCTGCTGACTTACCAAAACATGATATATATCCCAAGGTTTGATGTCTTGAAGAGGTTCATAATGGATGAATTGCACAAGATAACATACACCGACCATCTGGGCTATCAGAGGATGTTCAGGGCCACTAGGAAACAATTCTATTGGCCTGGATTGAAGAAAGACATAGCTGAGTATTTAGCTAAATCTCTAAAGTGCCAGCAAGTTAAAGCAGAACACCAACAACTAGTAGGATTATTACAACCTCTACCAATCCCATAATGGAAATGGGACACCATATCCATGGATTTCATCATCGGATTACCAATATTGGCCAGGAAGAATGATGCCATCATAGTAGTAGTGGATAAATTGAGCAAGTCCACTCATTTTATTCCCATCAAATCAACTTGCAAAGAAATAGATATTGCCAACATATTCATGAAGGAGATATTCAGACTACATGGAATGCCTAAGGAGATCGTGACTGATAGAGATGCAAAATTTACTTCAAACTTTTGGAAATCCTTGATGGTTGACCTGGAGACCAAATTATTGTTTAGCACAGCTTATCATCCTCAAGCCGATGGACAGATGGAAAGAGTGAACCAAATACTAGAAGACATGCTAAGGATGCATGTAATGTATCAACCTAAAAAGTGGGAATATTACCTACCACTGATGAAATTTGCCTACAACAACAGCTACCAAGAATCACTAAAGATGATCCCTTTTGAAGCCCTCTATGGTAGGTTGTGCAAAACTCTAGTCAATTGGAGTAATCCCATGAATAGAATTACGATTGGACTCGACTTGTTGAAATAAATGTAACAACAAGTGATTCAGATAAAGCAAAATCTGAAAATCGCTCAGAATACAAAGAAAATTTATGCCGACAGAAAGAGAACCCCCAGAGAATTCAAGACAAGAGACCACATCTATCTCAGAGTTAGGCCTAGGAATATTTCCTTGAGGATGGGATCTTGTGCCAATTTGGCACCTCGGTATTTTGGACCTTTTGAAGTTCTAGATAGAGTGGGACCTGTAGCCTATAGGCTAGCACTTCCTCCCACAGTAAAAGTACAAAATGTTTTCCATGTTTCATTGTTGAAGAAATATGTACATGATTCTAATCATATAATTGACTGGTTTGTGATACAGGTGGAACCGGAGGGAGAATTCCTGCCAGAACCTCAATGCATACTAGACAAGAAGGAAACCCCACTCAAGAACCGAACCATTGCACATGTCAAGGTGCAGTGGAAACACTTTGGCCCAGATGAGGCCACATGGGAAAAGGAGGATGCCATGGGACATGAATACCCGTTTTTGTTCACTTATGTATATATAGAACATGTTAATAGATAGAACATCAAAGATGATGTTCCTTTAAGCGGGAGGGAATTGTGACACCCTGTTTCCCCCAGTTTGTAAATATAATTATAAAAGGCCAAAAGACTATGGAAAACTTTTTATGTGTGAATATTGATTCGATGGACCTTTGTTTGAAAGGTAGATGAATGTGAACCTAATTATTTACTAAGAAAATGGACAAATGTTGCATGACTAATGGAAGGGGAGTGTACTTAGAAAGACCATGAATTCTATCAAAGAGATGGTGAAGGGGACCATGAATAGTTGTGTTAAAATTCACCAAACCAATACATTACTGAATTTAATTGCTCAGGACCATAAATTTCCTCTGACCCAAAAATGAATTACAGTCAGGGTGGTGGGTGGGAAGACCTCCTCAAGAGTTAATGAGGGATGGGGTGTGTAAGCACTCATACATAAGGCTTCTAGACTTGATACCGCAGACTGCTAAACCCTCAGGTCCAAGGTCTGCACAAGATCGTTCTAATCTACCCTTGAGTCTAATTTACTCTTTGATTTCCCCTCAGGGAAGATCCCATACACTCACGGTGTATCCACAGGTCCTTATGAATTGGGCCTGCGTGTACAAACACCAGGTGCCAACCTAAATCCCCTTAATCATAATAGCGTTGTGCCCTTTACTAAAACGGGGCTTCAGGTTTTGCGATTTCGCGACCCTTTTTGTTGAGGGTTCCTATCTCTACAACTTCCAAAACCCGAATTGCTGAACTCCGATGCACTCAGCAAAGGTTTGATTCCCAACGGGCTTCTCACTTCATTGGGGTTTCAGACTTCGCGACTTCGCGAACCCAGATGCAAGGTTCCCATTCCTTCAACCTCTGAACCCCGAAACAGACAACAAGGTTTGACTCCGTCGATTTACGAAGACACGCCACCTGTCACCCTTGCGGTCCCCACCTGATAGATGTGCCACGCATTCACACAAGCTCTCGGCTTTCCCCACTTCGAAACTCCGATAGTTGAAACTGACTCCTCTCAAACCCCAAGCTCCCGATGTGCCGAAATATCGAATTCCACGTCGATTCCTATCGCAACTCACGACTTCGGGACTTTCATTCCACTACGCTCAACTCCTGGTCGCCAGGATCCCTGAAATGATGAAATGATCTGACATCTTGTGCAAAGAACGATCAACAGTCCACGTTGATTCTTACCTACCGAAGTATGGATTCATCCAACACTTATCCTTCTTGCAGCTTCACTGGAATCCCATGGTCCTTGCAGTTTCATGAATTCTCCACAGAGAATTTTGACCACTCATTGCTCCTGGACAACTTCCATGAAATGAACCAGTGTTCTTCTATGGGAACTTAACTTCTGCTAGATGACTTCGAACCTCGTCTCCCTTTAAATTAGTTCAACCTTCATCCTTCTTTGAAATGCTCAAAGGCATTAACTCTCCTGAGATTTCTCCAGCAACTTCAAGCCTCGAAAGAACTCCTGCACACACTCCTTGCGGCAACCTTTCGAATACTTTTTGGTATTCGACCTCTTGAATCTGTGCACTCTCTGCAACAACAACCCTCAAAAACCTTCCCTTAGTTGACAAATCCTAATATTTCAACCATCCTGCGCACACCTTGCACGGCTTTTGTGCCTCACTTGCACTTCTATTGAAATGAGAACAACGATATCCCTCCTGAGCTTTCAGAGATAATCTTTGAACCTTCACCAACGCACTCCTTGTGGACGTTTCACTGCACTCCTTGCAGGAACTTTTCTCACTCAAGATGAGAAACAATTGAAACTCATTCTCTCTCTCTCAAACTTCAAACATTCAACATGAAATCATACATACACACAGTATTCAAGCAAATGCATAACTAGACTGAATAAACAACTATAAGTATACCATTCACCTGTGTTGACCTTCTCTACGCTTGTATTATTGGTTTGAACTCTACAATCGCTCCTTGACTTGGCTGTGAAGCTCCTTCATTGCTTCTAGAAAATTCTCTATGCTAACACTCCTGAGTTCTTTTTGTTCCGAATTTCTCAATTCAGAAACTCCCCTTGGTTGCATTCCATATACAATTTGGAATGGACTCTGCCCTGTGCTTCTATTGATTGAATCATTGTAAGCAAATTCCGCCTGTGGCAGAATGTGATCCCACTAACTGTGTTGTTCAGTCACTGACCGTGTTGTGGTCTCACCTCTTTATCCTTAATTGGCAACAACATGTGAGTTCTCCCATTCTTCTCCAGGGTGTATGTGTTCTTCCTCCCATCATGAACTACATTTCTGTCATATTCCCATGGTCTACCCAGCAATAGATGACAAACATCCATGGGAATGACATCACACAATATTTCATCCTTATATCCCGCTATTTTAAATTCAACTAAACGTTGTTTAGTGACATTTACCTGATGTCCTTTTTGTAGCCATGAAACTTTGTATGGGTTTGGATGTACAATAGTCTCTAGCTCCAACTTTTCTACCATCTCTGTAGAAACGATATTGTATGTACTACCACTGTCCACTATGACTTTGCATACCCTATCTTTGGTTTTGCAAGCAGTCTGAAACAGACTGTTCCTTTGGGATGGGTTTGTTGCCTCCTTCTTTGACTTTAAGATAACTTTCCTCATCATCAAGGATCTTCTGCCCTCAACATCTTCTGCATCAACATTTCATCTTTGTTCTTCGACAATGTGAGTTTCACCGCCTTCTTTATTTTTGTCTGGACATTCATAAGATTTATGTCCATTTTTCCCACAGAAAAAACATTTCACTTCACCTCCTTGGCCTCTTCCTCTTCCTCTAGCTCGAGGAAAACTATTTCTATCGGCATATTTCCCTCTCTATGAGCTTCCTCCTCTCTCATGCTAAGTTTGAGGTTTCTTCCCCTCTTCTTGAGGTCTCTGAGTTATGTCATGGGCAACTGCTTTGCCTCTAGCTTGACTTCTGCCTTGGCCTCTTTGACCTTGCTTTCGGCTCAGCTTCTCTTCAGCTTTCAGAGCCATCTGATAAGCATCTTCTACTATCTGAATGATCATCATGCTCATCTCATCTTGGATGTCATATCTCAGACCATTCATGTACCTGGAAACCTTTTCATCATCGCTCTCCTGATGAACCACTCTGATGTTTAGCTTGTAGAATTCTTTAGTGTACTCCTTCACTGACATCAGCTTCTATCTCAAATTCTGCATCCTCCGAAACAGAGTAATTTGATAATCCTTGGGGATGAATTTGGCTTTCATTTTCACAACCATTCTATCCCAACTTTTGATTTTCTTCTTGCCTTTGCAACGTCTATTAGCCTACAGTTCATCCCACCATAATGTTGCATTCCCTTTAAGCCTTGTAACAACATGTTTGACTTTTCTATCTTCCTTGACATCCTCATAGTCAAAGTATTTATTCAGAGCTCTAATCAAGTCTAGAAGCTCTTCAACATCTAGGTTTCCATCATACATGGGAATTTCCATTTTTTCCCTGGCACCTATCCTTGCAACAACCCTGAATAGGTGTTCGTTTACAACATCTTCGACTATGAATTCTTCTCCATGTCCAGCTTCATTTTCATTGTCAACCTCACTGATATCCCCAGTGTCGACTGTGCGCCTCTGTGTTGTCTCCATGGCATCAAGCTTGGCATGTAATTCACGCATTTCTCTTTCCACTGTTGGATCAAGCATTGGTATATCTCTTCTTCTCGGTGGCATGGCTAAGAAATGTTCCTCTTTTCTCTGCTACAGAAAGAAAAGAACTTTTCTAGGCTCTGATACCAAACTTGTCGCAAAACCCTAAACCCTCAGGTCCAAGGTCCGCACGGGATTGTTCTAATCTGCTCTTGAGTCTAATTTACTCTTTGATCTCCCCTTGGGGAAGATCCCATATACTCACGGTGTATCCACAGGTCCTTATGAATTGGGCCTGCGTGAACAAACACTAGGCGCCAACCTAAATCTCCTTAATCACAATAGAGTCATGCCCTTTACTATACTGGGGCTTCAGGTTTCGCGATTCCGCGATCCCTGTTCTTGAGGGTTCCTATCTCTACAACTTCCAAAACCCGAATTGTCAAACTCCGATGCACTCAAAAAAGGTTGGCTTCCCAATGGGCTTCTCACTTCATCAGGGTTTCAGAATTCAGGACTTCGTGAACCTAGATGTAAGGGTCCCAGTCTTTCAACCTCCGAACCCTTAAACAGTCAACAAGGTTTGACTCCGCCGATTTACGAAGACACGCCACCTATCACCCTTGCGATCCCCACCTGATAGATGTGCCACGCATTCACACGAGCTCTCAGATCTCACCACTTCACAACTCTGGTAGTTGAAACTAAATCCTCTCAAGCCCTGAGCTCTCGAAGTGCCGAAATCCTGAATTCCACGCTGATTCTTATCGCAACTCGCAACTTCGGGACTTTCATTCCACTGTGCTCAACTCCTGGTCGTCAGGATCCCCGAAATGATGAAATGATCTGACGACTTGTGAAAATCACGATCAACATGGATCTTACCTCCCTAAGGATGGATTCATCCAAAACTTATCCTTCTTGCAGCTTCACTGGAATCCCACGGTCCTCGCAGTTTCATGAATTCTCCACAGAGAATTCCGACCACTTGTTGCTCCTGGACAACTTCCGAAAAATGAACCAGTGTTCTTCTATGGGAACTTAACTTCTATTGGATGAATTAGACCCTCGTCTTCCTTTGAATTAGTTCAAACTTCATTCTCCTTTGAAATGTTCAAAGGTGTTAACTCTCCTGAGCTTTCTCCAACAGCTTCAAGCCTCGAAAGAACTCCTGCACGCACTCCTTGTGGAAACCTTTCGAATACTTCTGGGTATTCAACCTCTCAACTTTGTACACTCTCTGCAACAATAGTCCTCAAAACCTTTCCCTTAGTTGATAAGTCCTAAGCTTTCAACCAGCCTGCGCACACCTTGCACGGCTTTTGTGCCTCACTTGCACTTCTGTTGAAATGAGAACAACGGTATCCCTCCTGAACTTTCAGAGATAAACTCTGAACCTTCGTCAACGCACTCCTTGTAGACATTTCACTGCACTCCTTGCAGGAACTTTTCTCACTCAGGATGAGAAACAATTGAAACTCATTCTCTCTCTCTCAGAATTCAAACATTCAACATGAAATCATACATACACACATAATTCAAGCAAATGCATAACCAGAGAGAATAAATAACTGTAAGCATACCATTCACCATGTAAAGACAGAAAACATCATACCACCATGAAATCTGATTCAAAGCTTCACATATTAATTCAAAGCTCCTGTACATGGACTTCTTCTCTACAACTCTCTCTCTTTTATTCTCTATGCTAATGTGTTAATGATAATGTTACAATGATACAAGAATGAGGGTGTCTATATCTCTTTTCTCTCCTACTCTCTAAACTATCTAATCTTATTAATTCAAATCTACCTAATTTCATTAACTGGCTTAAATGCCTTAATACAAAAGACAGACGAGAGGATTTCCCCAGGTCTATTTACAATCTCCAAAGTATAAATGCGAGTACATTCCTCTTAACTATTACATTAATGACTTTGTTTCAAAATTCAAAACGGGTCTTTATGAAAACATGTTCTTTTCTTCCTTCGCGCGTCCAACTATTTCTTTGGCTTAGTCGTGCGCTTTGGGATTTTCACGATGCTCCTACATCACTTGACCACTGATTGGGAATTTAGGCCACACGAGACCCTGATGAAAGAGGCAAGAAGGGAAGGTGTAGTGGGCAGAGGGAAGAACATGCTTGCAAAGAATGCAAAGACGGGAAGTGAATCTCAGGGATTCAAGGAAGAATGGAAAAACTAAACATTTTGGAAACATGAAATATAATAGAAGGTTATGATACAAGCTGATAACCGAGGCTAGTCCTCCTTGCTTGGTATCATATAAACTATTGCTAGGATCCTGTGGGAAGAGGAGAGTAACCTCTGTCCCTATTGTGGCTAAGTGAGAATAAAAGTTTGTGTTGTAGAGAATCGTGGTCTAGCTCGGGGGTGGCTAGTGGTAAATCCGTTTGGAGTGATTAAGCTTATAGCTTGGTAGAAACATGAAACCCTTCCAGTAGTCGCTTCACATCGTCTGATTCTGATAAGTCTTTTATCAACCTTAATTGTTGAGTTAGAATGATGAATGATTTCTTGGATTTTACATATATATATATATATATATATATATATATATATATATATATGCATGTATGACCATCTATGTGTGAAATGACTATGTTATGCGTATGCTTCCATCTCCTTGGGAACTCATACTTCCCACTGATAAATTGTATGCCCAATTTCACTCCGGAGGGCTTCCTGGGTATAAGTCGTAAAATGGTCGAGATAGGAAATATCGTGTAGACCTGAAACCATCGGTATGAAGAGAATACTCTCCCCTGACCTCGTGCCATGTTAATTTATAGACCCAAGTCCCTAACCCGTTTGGGGTGAGAACTTAGAAAAATAGTGATAGGAAAATACTGAAAGGGAAAGGTTTTCCTTGTCCGAAGGATGGATAGATGAGATTCGTCCTGAAGGAGCCAAGGGTTGTCATGGTTGTTGGCTATGGGAAAGAGAACGTGAGTTAACCCCTTCTAGCCCTTGGATCCACGAGTTCTAAGTTTGCGTATCGGGAAGGTCATGGGTTGGTGCGAATAAAACCTTTGAAACCCGAAGTTGCGAAGTAACCTCAACCATTGTATCTTTGAACTCGAAGTTCACACACAGGGAGAGGACAGATCCCGTTCGTCGGATCTATGTGAGGAGGACCATAGATGTGAGATCTAGAGTAAAGTGCATGAGGTCTAACCCTTTGAAAGTGCATAGGAGAGTGGACTTTCACAAAGTACCGAATTTTCAAAGTTAATCAGAACCGCCCATCGTCAGAGGATAGGTGGTAGCAGATCCGGGAGTTCGAGGATTCATACCTCGAAATATTTGTAAGGAGAAGAGGTGAATACCCAGGGAACTGGGAGCCGCAACAATCCTAGCCATCTACCGTGAAGGGACACGTGGCAAGAGATCGATATTTTGCTGACTCGCAACTTGGTAAGTCAAAGATAGGATAATATAGGAGGTTTATTAAAGGGTTTTCCAAGATTGGTTGTCCAATCACTGCCTTCCAAAGGAAGGGGTTTAAATTCATTTGGATACCGGAATGTGAAGAAATATTTTAGTCACTAAAACACCTTCTAACCCATGCGCCTGTGTTGAAGATCGTCGATCCCGATAAGGACTTCCTCATGTACACATATGCCTTCAAGGAAGGAATCAGAGGAGTCCTTATGCAAGAAGGAAGCGTAGTTTTCTATGAATCAAAAAAATTGAATGAGCATGAAGTCAACTATGTGACCCATGATCTAGATTTGGATGCTATAGTGCATGCTTTGAAAATGTGGAGGCATTACCTCCTGGGTAGGAAATTTGTACTTATGACAAACCATTGTGGATTGCAGCACCTGTTTGACCAACCAAAACTCAATGCTAGACAAGCTAGGTGGATGGCCCTCCTTAACGAGTTTGATTTCAAAATCAAACATATCATAGGAAAGGAAAATAAGGTGGTCGATGCCCTTAGCAGAAGTATGAAAACAATTCACCTGGCAACAGTGGGAACTTGCGAGATGAATGTCAGGGAAAGAGTCAGGGATGCACAAGAAACAAACACATTCTTCCAAACTGTGACCTCATATCTACAGCAATAACCTACAGGGATAAAGTATGAAGGCTACCAGATGCTAGATGGAGGTCTGCTGACTTACTGAAACATGATATATATTCCAAGTTGTGATGTCTTGAAGAGGTTCATAATGGATGAATTGCACAAGAGAACATACACCGACGATTTGGGCTATCAGAAGATGGTCAGGGCCACCAGGAAACAATTCTATTGGCCTGGATTGAAGAAAGGCATAACTAAGCATTTAGCTAAATGTCTAGAGTGCCAACAAGTTAAAGAAGAACACCATCACCCAGTAGGATTATTACAACCTCTACCAATCCCAAAATGGAAATGGAAGACCATCTCCATGGATTTCATCATCGTATTACCAACATCGGCCAGGCAGAATGATGCCATCATGGTAGTAGTGGATAAATTGAGCAAGTCTGCTCATTTTATTCCCGTCAAATTGACTTGCAAGGAAATAGATATTGCCAACATATTCATGAAGGAGATATTCAGACAACATGGAATGCCTAAGGAGATCATGACTGACAGAGACACAAAATTTACTTCAAACTTTTGGAAATCCTTGATGGTTGGCCTGGAGACCAAATTATTGTTTAGCACAGCCTATCATCCTCAAACTGATGGATGGATGAAAGAGTGAACCAAATACTAGAAGACAAGCTAAGGATGCATGTATTGCATCAACCTAAAAAGTGGGAAGATTACCTATCATTGATGGAATTTTCCTTCAACAACGGCTACCAAGAATCAGTAAAGATGAGCCCTTTCAAAGCCCTCTATGGTAGGCTGTGCAACACTGTAGTCAATTGGAGTAATCCCGTGAACAAAATCATGATTGGACCCGGCTTGTTGAAATAAACGGAACAACAAGTGATTCAGAAAAAGCAAAATCTGAAAATCGCTCAGAATAGATAGAAAATTTATGCCGACAGAAAGAGAACCCCCAGAGAATTCAAGACAAGAGACCATGTCTATCTCAGATTTAGGCCTAGGAAGAGTTCCCTGAGGATGGGAGCTTGTGCCAAGTTGGCACCTCGGTATTGTGGACCTTTTGAAGTTCTAGATAGAGTGGGACCTGTAGCCTATAGTCTATCACTTCCTCCCATAGTAAAATCACATAATGTTTTCCATGTTTCATTGCTAAATAAATATGTACATGATTCTAATCATATAATTGACTGGTCTGTGATCCAGGTGGAACCCGAGTGAGAATTCCTGCCAGAACCTCAATGCATATGAGATAGGAAGGAAACCCCACTCAGGAACCGAACCATTTCACAGGTCAAGGTGCAGTGGAAACACTTTGGCATAGATGAGGCCACATGGGTAATGGAGGATGCCATGAGATAGGCATACCCATTTTTGTTCACTTCTGTACATACAGAACATGTTAATAGATATAACATCGAGGATGTAGTTCCTTTAAGGGGGAGGGAATTGTGACACCTTGTTTTCCCCAGTTTGTAAATATAACTATAAATGGCCAAAAGGCTATGGAAAACTTTATATGTGTGAATATTGATTCGATGCACCTTTGTTTGAAAGGTAGATGAATGTGAACCTAATTATTTACTAAGAAAATGGACAAGTGTTGTGTTAAAATTCACCAAACCAATACATTACTGAATTTAATTGCTCAGGACCAGAGCTGTCCTCTAACCCAGAAATGAATTACAGTCAGGCTGGTGGGTGGGAAGACCTCCTCAAGAGTTAATGAGGGATGGGGTGTGTAAGCACTCATCCGTAAGGCTTCCAGACTTGACTGTTGACTAGGAATTCGGGCTAGATGCGACCTTGATCAAAGAGGCGAGAAGGGAAGGTGTGGTAGGCAGAGGGAAGAACGTGCTTGCAAAGAGTGTAGAGACAGGAAGTGAATCTCGAGGATTCAAGGAAGAATGGAAAAACTAAGCATTTTGGAAACAGGAAATAACAGAGACGGTTATGATACATGCTGATAAGCGAGGCTAGTCCTTCTTGCTTGGTATCGTATAAACCATTACTAGGATCCTGTGGGAAGAGGAGAGTAACCTATGTCCCTATTGTGGCTAAGAGAGAATAAAAGTTGGTGTTGTAGAGAATCGTGGTCTAGCTCAGGGGTGGCTAGTGGTAAATCTGTTTGGAGTGATTAAGCTTACGGCTTGGTGGAAACAAGAACCCCTTCCAGTAGTCGCTTCACATTGTCTGATTCTGATAAGTCTTCTCTCAACCTTAATTGTTGAGTTAGAATGATGAATGATTTCTCGGTTTTTACATATATATATATATATATATATATATGACCATCTCTGTGTGAAATGACTATGGTATGCATATGCTTCCATATCCTTGGGAACTCATACTTCCCACTGATAAATTGTATGCCCAATTTCACTCCAGAGGGCTTCCCAGGCATAAGTCGTAAAATGGTCGAGATAGGAAATATCGTGTAGACCTGAAACCATTGGTATGAAGAGAATACTCGCCCCTGACCCCATGCCATGTGAATTTCTAGACCCAAGTCCCTAACCCATTGGGGGTGAGAACTCAGAAAAATAGTGATAGGAAAATACCAAAAGGGAAAGGTTTTCCTTGTCCGAAGGACAGACATATGAGATTCGTCCTGAAGGAGCCAAGGGTTGTCATGCCCATTGGCTATGGGAAAGAGCATGGGAGTTAACCCCTTCTAGCTCTCAGATCCACGAGTTCTGAGTTCACGTATCGGGAAGGTCATAGTTTGGTGCAAACAAAACCTCTGAAACCCGAAGTTGCGAAGTAACCTCAACCATTGTATCTTTGAACTCGAAGTTCACGCACATGGAGAGGATAGATCCCGTTCGTCGGATCTATGCACGAAGGACCATAGACGTGAGATCTAGAGGAAATCGCACGAGGTCTAACCCTTTGAAAGTGCATAGGAGAGTGGACTTTCACGAAGTACCAAATTTTCGAAGTTAATCAGAACTGCCCATCGTTACAGGACAGGTGGTAGCAGATCTGGGAGTTTGAGGATTCATAGCTCGGAATATTTGTAAGGAGCAGAGGTGAATACCCATGGAGTTAGGAGCTGCAACAATCCTAGCCATCTTCCGTGAAGGGACACGAGGCGAGATATCGATATTGAGAACTCGCAAATCCGAGTTCGCGATTTGATCACAACCGTTGATCGAAGAGAGGACGTGGACCGTTGATTGTCCAAGGATATATTGGGGATCAGGAGAAGGAAGGTGAGAGACCCTCCATCTTCAATAAACATGAATTCCCGATTCGTTAAGAGTCTATCTAAGCCACTGGGTCACGAGAGATTGTGGATCGTTGACCTGACATCGAGAGTTCGTATTTTTGGATTTCGAAGAAAGGATATGGACTAATTTCCATCTTCGTGATACGCGAAGTCCCAAAGTGCTTGAGGGTTGGGCCCCGAGTCATAACGAGGGGTCATATGGATGGAGGTTAAGGAACGGAGCTAGCGCTGGGCTAGGCTCTTAGTTTGGGAGTTCGGGAGTCGGGTGAGTCAAGGTTGGCTCGAATGTGAATACCTGACGACAGGAGTCACAAAGCGCATTTTAGTTAATATTGTGGTCATAGGTAGTGGTCACATGGAGGGGGGGCTTGTGCCTGGTGCTTGTTCACACGGGAGAACAAAAACAAAAATTTAGAGGCTTTACACTATAGAAGCTCCTTCAGAAGGGTGGGTGTGTTACAAATATCTTAATAGAAGTATACAACGATCTAATGTATCTTCCCTGAGGCCCGTGTAGAAACTCTTGCTATGTTGTGCTGTATGACTTCACGGTATCTACTGCAAATTATGTTATAAAGCCTGCTACAATGTCCTCTAGCCAAAAATCTACTGCGTGGGTGGATTTGTTATTCACCTGTTGTAAATGCACGATCTGAACTGAGGTCCACTCTAACTATTGGATGCTATTTGTTGTGTGGTTATCCTTCAACCTCAATATCCACTCATGGAATAAGTGTGGAAAATCATAGAAAAATACTTCATGCAGATCAGTAAACACATACTTCTCAAGATATTTGTGCGATGTTACTCTAGGGTTTCTGTTATCTTTCAGTGCAAACTCTAGCTCCTTTGTCTTCATCTAGCTTTCGATCTCTTCTTTTGTGGGATTCCACAGTCTTAACATCCCCTTCTAGCGGCGCATTCTCTCACCTTCTTGTCATCCAATTCAGTATTTGACAAATCTTCAACATATCCCATCTTCTCAATCCTATGCTGTTCCAACTGCCAACAAAACCATTTGTTGGTTTCTTATCTGATTTATACCTTTAACATGATTGACCTAGGTTTAGGTCTATTAGGGATCCAACAAAGCCTCTAAAACTATCGGCCCTCCTCGTAAACCAGAAGGCAGCGCAACACATAGAGTGCACTCCACAATCTCACCCAATATAGTCTTAATGGGTGACTGCAATACTCATGAAGTGATGGGAGTCCCGGACTGAATGGGGATCTGTGACTTGCGCGCTGTGACATCTATCTAGTTATTAAAGAAATATATTGTCATTCACATTCATGCATGTACTGTAATTCGTTCCTACATCATTCTAACATATACTCATAGACAATAAGAGAGATATAAACATTCAATCACATAACATAGGTTTTATTGTGGTTCACCCCCTCCTGGGCTACGTCCACAAAGATCTAGCTCTCAAGCTCTTTTATTATGGTATTTCAAAAACTACAGCATCGTGTGCTTTACAACTCGTTCTCATTCGGGTCGAGATCTATTATGATAAGGACTATATCACACCAGGCTCCTCAACCTGTGATCTAACCCTCGAGATCTACCCTCCTGACCCTCTACATCTCAACAAATTACAAGATTGGATCGCATTACAGTAGTGTTACAGACTAGTTACTCCTTCTCACGCAAGTAACACCCCATAGTCCAAACATTTCAACTCCAGACCCCTTACCTAGACCTCCTAGGTATCTATTTATATGCATTTCTGGCTCATCAACCATTACAATGTATTACAAAATCCCTAACCCAAGCGTTGTTAGGTCTTCCATGCATGTGTGTGTGTTATTTTTTCTTCCAGTTGTCGCTTTCCTCTTATATGCCTTTCTTCCCAAAATATCCTTTCTTTCTGATTTGGCCTGCTTCCAACACATATCTTGGAGGTTATGACACATGTTTGAGGCATGTCTTGAAAATTTTGTAATATCATAGATATATTGAGGTCTTGACACATGCTTGAGGCATATCTTGGAAAATGGTTTGAGGCATATCATGGTGATTTTGAGCACATGATTTGGAGGATTTTCTTAGATATTTTGGCATGAGTTTTATGTGGTTATTGGGGTTGTATCAATTTTGATGATGATGATGTATCAGTATCAGTATCAGTATCAGTATCAGTGGCAGTTACATTGACAGGTTGAGTTTCTTATGTCTGATGATGATTATGTATCAGTATTAGTGATAGTTACAGTGATAGGTTGAGTCTCTCATTTATGTTTTGGGGAGTTTGTGTGGTACTCGGGAAGATTGGTGTCTTCAGACAACAAGTTGGTGCTTGGAGGGGATTTGCAACTTCCTTTGAGTTGGTTCTCATAAAACTAGGGGGTTGGTGCCTCCTTCTAGTTGAAGATGTATAATCTAAGGAGTTGGAGCTTCATTCATATTGGAGCCTGTAAACTAGGGGGTTGGAGGCTCATTCTAGTTGGAGCTAGAGAATCTAGGGAGTTGTATCTTCCATCAGGTTCGAGCCTATAAATTTGCGGGTTGGAGACTCCTTCTAGTTGGTGCTGGAGAGTTTTGGAAGTTGGTGTTTCCCATGAAT
>ML777301.1:505566-524677 GCA_009831015.1 Picea engelmannii | reverse complement strand
TCTTAGTTTAGCGCCTAGTTTAGCTCCAGGTGTAGCTCCTAGTTTAGCTCTTGGGTTAGCACCTAGTTTAGCTAATGGTTTAGCTCATAGTTTAGTGCCTAGTTTAGCTCCATGTGTGGTGCCTAATTTAGCTCATGGTTTGGTGCCTAGTTTAGCTCTAGGTGTGCCACCTAATTTATCTCCTGGTTTAGCTCTTGGTTTAGCACCTAGTTTAGCTCTAGGTGTGGCACCTAGTTTAGCTCCCAATCATGCTTCATGTTTTTCTTATAGTGTATCGTCGAAAATAGCTTATAGTTTGGCTTCCAAATTAACTCCAAAATGTGTTTCCATTAGTGCATCTTTTTTTTCTTCCAGAATTGCTTCCTTGTTAGTTCCATGGTTTGCTTCCTTTTAGTTCCAAGGTTCGTTTCCTTTTTAGCGTCTAGTTTTTCTTTTTTTTAGGTCCGGGGTTTGCTTCTTTTTAGTGTTGGGATTTTCTTCTTAATTAGCGTCCAATTTTTATTCTTGTTAAGCAACCAATTTAACTTCCTACTTAGATCCAGAAATAGCTCCAAGTATGGCTTCAAATTTAATGTCGAGTTTTACTTCCATTTTAGAGCCACATTTTGCTTCCATTTTAACAACTCATGTTGTGTCCTTTTTAGCTTCCATTTAGTAATTTAAATTTTTTATTTCAATTTAATTAGTTAAATATATCATGCATCTTAAAAAAATTATATTATTATAGAGTAAGTCATATTACATTTGAAGTATTTTAGATGATAGCTTTTATAAACAATTTTTAGGGAACTGGGCATCCATACAAACTAACAACATAATTATACTTATTAAATCTCCATCTAAATAAAATCTACAACATACAATATATATACAATAACAAGATAATGATTATAACATGATCACCATCTGTAATTAAAACTAGTCAAATATATCAATATTAGATAAGTATCATGTCAAACAACTTATATATTTAATACTGATAAGATCATCATCATATATAACTACAAAAAGTGAATGTCAAATATGACAGTAGATCAATAAAATGTCAGAATGATACATGGCCAACAATCGACATAAATTAATATGATATATGTCCAAATGATATAAGTCAAAATGAGAAATGTCAAAATGATAAAACTCAATAATATGGTATTGCAGGTGAAAATGATACAGATGATAGTAAACATGAAAATATGCATCATAATGATATATCAACAATGATCAATGATGGAGTCTATATGATCAATGCCACTGACTACTACTAACAACTAGGTCGTTATCATTATCGTGATCATCATCGATGTGATCATCATCATTGTAATTCATAGTGTCTTCTTCATCTGCCTCATCATCATCATATCCCATGTCTGTATCAGACCCATTATAATCTGAATCTATCTCATGAGGATCAATTGGATCTTCTCGAAGACCCGTGTTCTGCAGAAAAGAACCTTCAAAATGAAAGGTTATTATTTATTTCATGCAATATGTAATTTTTGTATTATATTTCTAATATTACAACATATGAAACAAAACCATAATCATATTACATCATATCAAAGTGCACATACCATAATAAAATTTCAAATAAGTCACAAATAAGAAGTCATTCCAATGTTGTAAAACATGCAACAATTCCAATAAACATTAGTAAAGATCGTAAAAAAGTGTGTTATACATTTTAACTATCAATTGTAAATTCTATTACATAACCGTAAGTGCCAACCCTCTCCATTTTGTGCTATATATGATTATGTTTGCCTACAAAAATCCTTTGACAATTAATTGGTCTATATATCTTCTTCTCTTTATTTCACAAATGAATATTTTTCTAGGACATTTTGGCCCATTGTAATATGCTTCAAAGGTCCTTTGAGAATTAATTGGTTTATAGGTAATTTTGAAGATGCTCTCGATACTCATTCAACTAGACCACATCCAAATGTCAATCCTTTCAAAGAAAAAATTAAATACATCAAACCCTAAAGGGTTGAAAATTATGACAAAAATTTAATAAAATGTGTCAAGGTGTATTGCCTTGCCTTGCCTTGCCATGCCATTCCATGTATTTCCATGCCTTGCCTTTACATGCCTTGCAGTCCCATGCCTTGCATTGTCTTTCCTTTCCATGCATTTCCTTACCTTACCATGTCATGCCATGCCTTGCCTTTCCATGCATATCCTCACCATGCCATGCTATGCCTTGCCTTTGCATGCCTTGCCATGCCATCCCTTGCCTTGTCATGCCATGCATTGTCTTTCCTTGCCATGCCATGCCTTGCCTTTCCATTCCATGCCATGCCTTGTCATTCCATGCCTTGATATCGTATGGTATGCCTTTCCTTGCCATGTCTCTCCATACCATGCCTTGCATTCACTTGCCATGACTTGTCCTTCTATACCATGCCTTTCCATATCATGCCTTGCCTTTCCATCCCATGCCAAGTCATGCCTTTCATTTTCATGCCTTTCCATTCCATACCTTTCATTGCCTTGTCTTTCCATTCCATGCATTGACTTTCCTTTCCGTGCCATGTCATGCCTTGCCTTTGCATGCCTTACCTTGCCATGCCTTTCATTTCCATGCAATACCATGTATTTTCGTGCCATGCCATGCCTTTCCTTAGCATGGCATTCCATGCCATGCCTTGCTATCGTATGGTATTTCTTTCCATGCCATGCCCCTCCATCCCATGCCTTACAATACGTAGCCTTGTATTTCCGTACCATGCCATACTTTTCCATGCCATGCCATGGCTTGCCTTTGCATGGCTGGCCTTTCCATGCCATGTCTTTTGATGCAACCCCCCTTTCCTCCTAATGATTCTATGATCTCCCGATCTTGGATCTTCAAATTCTTGAGCCGAATTAGCTCTTCGGGCCTTCAACAAACCCTAGAAAATCAATACGCACAGGTCCCTTTGATGTTACCTGTAGGTTTGAGTTACCTGCAACCCTGTTCTCTGGATTTTTTGGCAACACCAACCTTGCAAGTGCCTAAACCTGTGATAGACTCTTTCTCCTATGTGACCATGGGTTGTGACTGTGGGTCAGCTCTTTGTAACTTCAGGCTTCACAATGTTTACGACCGCCGCCCTCGGATCTTTTTGAAACGATTTCTTCCGAATTTGCGGATCTCCGTCGCGTGTCTCCCTAGATCTGACGGTCCAACTATACTTTAGATTTCATGACTTTGCGTAATTTCACCTACTCCACACGCAACTTCTCCGAACCTCTATCTCTCGGGTTTTATAATTCATTTCCATGTGTCTCCTTTCATCCAATGGTTAAGATCGCTTCACGACTTTGGTGACCACTATTAACAAACACTTTAAATACTATGAACTACAAAGTGACGAAATGCTTCACAGCTAACCTCCGTGCAACTTTCCCTAGATCTGATGGTCTGAAATGATCCTGGTCCCTCCTGGATGGATCTTACTCGTTAAATTTGGGAAGCCTTAAGTGAATCCTCCCTTTGAATATTTCTCTCTTCTCTTCCTCCTGAGCTTGTTCTTTCTTGAAATTTTTCCTCTTTAGAGCACTCTCTTTGACACTTAGTATAATTTCAGCCTATGCACGCCTTGCAATAGGTCCTCCTCCATGACTCTGCTTTTCGGTAGATGACTTTCGCTACTCCTCTTGAGATTATGATTCAAAAGACTTTGTCGTGCACTCTTTACGGATGATATGCACTCTCTTCGTGTAAAGCTCCAAGTTACCTCTCTTGGACTTTCTTCGCCCCAACACTCTGAACTTCTCAGAACAATTCCTTCGATACCCAACTAAGCATCAATTCTGTGCACACCTTGCGAAAAAATTCCTTCAATATTGACTCTTGAAGGATGATTGTGCACTCCTTGCAACATTCCTTCCACACTCTATTGTTCCCTCTTAACAATATGGTTCTGAGTGCATTCTGTTCTACGCACACCTTCAAACTATCTCTCCTAAACTTTCTGAGTCAAAACGGACTCTGTCACGCACACCTTACGGAGGCTATGCACTATTTTCACATTTAAAGTTCGCATTATCTCTTCTGAACTTATGAGTTGAAATAGACTCTATTGACGCACACCTTGCAGACACTATGCACACTTGCAATTGCTCGTAGAATAGAAACAATTGAACTTATCTAAATCTTCACAGATTTGTACATTCAACCATGCAAATGCATTCATAACATAAGAACAAGAAATAATAGAGAATTTCAAATAGATAAAAATCCTACCATTCATTCATTCAGATAGACATAGCAACACCACACATTAGGGACAATGCTCCTCTATTATATTCATTCAACTGTTATATACATGGGTTCATAAAATGCTTCTCAGTAGCTCTCAACTCTCAGCTACAATGGTGACAACTATCAACAACTAGAATGCCAACAACTTCAGGAGCTTCTCCTGGGAAGCAATACACAGATTTATACAAGAGGGGCTCTTCGAGCCTTTCCCTCCAACTACTCTAGAGATATCCTATCGAAATAAAAGCATTCAACTGCTTAGGATTTATTACAATAAATATTTGTGACAGAAAGATAAGATCAAACACATCGAATCTGTACTACACGTAGTTTCATTAAATAAAATACATTCTCCAATGATCTCATGCGATCATCCAGCACCAAAACATTAAATATTGTTCATAAATTTCAATCCTTTCAAAATATTTACATGATACGCCACTTTAAAATTCAAAAAATCACTTCAAAATGTGCGCTAGCGCACTTAGTTGTCCTTCACTCATGCTTTGTTGGCGATGCTCCTGCATCATACTACTCTGGCTAAAAATTCATGGACTCATGTCCATGAGCTCATGCACTGAATTTACATGCTTCTGGATATCCGCTTCATTTACCCAACTGCCATCTTCTATTGGGAATCTTTTCCATCTTACTAAATACTCAAAATATGGTTTTCTCCTAGTCTTCTTACTAATTCGTTGATCTACAATCTTCTCCATTGGTGACTTCTTTGTTACAAGCATCTGATCTTTCCACTGAATCTCTTTATGATATTTTTATTCTCTGGTTCCATCTTCCCTATAAGGATACAGGTTTACAATGTTGAATATGGGTGATATACCCACATCTGTCAGCAGCTCTATCTCATAAGTGTTCTCATCAAATTTTCTTAGGATCTTGCGCAGTCCTATCTTCTTCATCTTTAGTTTATTATGTGTTCCTCTTGGGAACCTCTCCTTCTTGAGATGTGCTAGAACTTGATCTCCAAATTCAAATTGAAGTTTCCTCCTATGTTGATCATCTCTGCGTTTATATTGGTTGTTGCTCCTCTGCAACTTTTCTTTGATCTGATTATGAATCTCTTGCATTTCTGCAGAGAAGTCTTCAACTCCAGCACTTCTAAATTCACTCTGCTTCATATCTCTTAACTCTGACACTCCCCTTGGATTCATTCCATATACTATATGAAATGGGATATTTCTGGTACTTCTGTTTACTGAGTCGTTGTATGCAAACTCCGCTTGTGCTAGAATCCGATCCCACTGACTATGATGTTCAGTGACCAAATTTGTTAGAAAATCTCCTAAACTCGTGTTCACCACCTCATTTTGTCCATCCATTTGAGGGTGATATGCATAACTAAAGGATATCTTTTTTCCCAATTTCCTCCACAATGTCCTCCATAAATGACCAACAAATTTGGTATCTCTGTCTGAGACAATACTCCTGGGAAATCCATGAAGTATCATAACTTCCTTGAAAAACAAGTTAGAAACATGTGTTGCATCAGTGGTCTTCTGGCATGGTATAAAGTGTGCCATCTTTGAAAATCTATCAACTACCACAAATATAGAATCACTTCCCCTTTGTGTCCTTGGAAATCTCAACACAAAATCCATGCTTATTACATCCCAAGGCCTCTTTGGAATAGGAAATGGTTGATACAACCCAATGCTCTGTCTCTTTCCCTTTGCATGCTGGAAAATCTTACATCTGTTCAGAAACATTTTCACGTCTGCCCTCATACCTGGCCAATAGTACGAACTGTTCAGCTGTGAAAACATTTTTTCATGGCCGTAATGTCCGGCTAGACCTCCACTATGTTTTTCCTTCAACAAATTCTCTCTCATCGAGCACTTTGGTATGCACAACTGGCACCACTTAAACATTGACCCATATTGAATCATGTACTTTTTCCACTGACTTCTGTCTCTAAGAACATGATTTTCACATGCTTCATATGCCTCTTTGAAATTTGGATCATCACAATACATTTCCTTAAGGTGTTCAAACCCTAAGGTTTTCACTTGAAATTCCCGCAAAATAAAACATTTCCTGCTCAATGCATCAATAACCTTGTTAGCATTACCAAAAATGTGTTTAACGACAAAAGTTAAATTTCGCATAAACTCTATCCACTTAGCATTTCTTTGATTTAACTTTTCCTGTCTGATTATGAATTGTAAAGCTTGATTATTGCTATACACAAGAAACTCTTTTGGAACAAGGTACTGCCTCCATTTCTTCAAGGATTTAATTATGGAATATAACTCTTTATCATATGTGGAGCACTTTCTATTAGTGTCATTCAACTTCTCACTGAAATATGCAACAAGTCTATTATCTTGGCTCAAGACCGCTCCAATTGCAACTCCACTCACATCACATCTCACTTGAAATGTCTTCCTGAAATCTGGAAAGACCAGAATCAATTGTTTTGTTATCTTATCCTTTAATATATTGAATCTTTTCTCAACCTCTTTTGTCCATTTGAAATACTTATGTCTTTTCTTCACTTTATCCATCATTTGTGCACCAATTTCATTGAAATTTCTAATGAACTTTCGATAGAAACTCGCTAATCTATGGAAGCTTCTCACTTAAAATATACTCCTTGGTGATGACCACTCTCTGATTACTTTCATCTTATGAGGATCCATATTTAATTCATTCAAAGAGATCACAAAACCCAAGTAAATGAGTTATGTCTTCATAAAAGAAGATTTCTTTAAATTTATCAGCAACTTCTCCCACTGCAACCTCCTCATCACTAATGTTAAGTGTCTCATATGCTCTTCTTCAGTTTTACTGAAGACCAGTATATCATCCAGATATACGATCACAAACTTACGAATAAAATCTTTCAACACTTCATTCATTAACCTCATAAAATTACTCGGGGCATTTGTTAAGCCAAACGACATAACAAGCCATTCATACAATCTCTCATTTGTCTTGAAGGCTATTTTCCACTCATCACCTTCTCTCATCCTTATCTGGTGATATCCACTTTTCAAATCTATCTTTGAAAAATAGTTTTCTCCACTTAAACAATCCATTAAGTCATCCATCCTTGGAAATGGAAATTTGTACCTAATGGTGATCTTGTTTATGGCTCTCAAATCTATACACATTCTCCATCCTCCATCCTTCTTCGAACCCAACATAGTTGGTACTACGTATGGACTCAAGATTTATCTGACCAAACCTTTGTCTAACAGATCCTAAACTTGTCTTTTTACCTCCTCATTCTCTTGAGGTGTCAATCTGTATGCTGCTTTGTTCGACAGACTTTCTCCTGGTATTAAGTCAATGCGATGGTTGATACTCCTAATAGGTGGCAATGAGATTGGCAACTCATCCACTACTATGTTAGCAAAATTATCTAACAACTCCTAAACTTCTTCTGGAATATCCTCCATAGAAGTACTTGTAAGGATAACTTTTGGCTTCCTCACTACAACAAACTACATCTCCTGTTCCTTCTTAACTTCACTCAGGAGTTCCTTCCCACTCATCAAAAGTATTCTCGTGTTGGCTTCTTCCTTCACTTTCTTCCCCTCAATTGGAAGCAACATGTGTGTCCTACCATTCTTCTCCAAAGTATAAGTATTATTTCTCCCATCATGAATGACATTCTTTTCATACTGCCATGGTCTTCCCAAAAACACATGACATACATCCATGGGAATCACATCACATGGAATCTCATCTCTATATCCTCCTATTTTAAATTCAACTAGGCATTGTTTAGTTACTGTTACCTGATGACCTTTTTGCAACGATGAGAATTTATACGGACTTGGATGTGTAGTTGTATCCAGCTCCAGTTTCTCCACCATCTCTGTGGATACTAAATTATCAGTGCTCCTACTATCAATTATCACCTTGCATACTCTGTATTTAGTCTTGCAAGTTGTCCTGAAC
This sequence comes from Picea engelmannii, assembly GCA_009831015.1. Lineage (NCBI taxonomy): Eukaryota > Viridiplantae > Streptophyta > Pinopsida > Pinales > Pinaceae > Picea > Picea engelmannii. The sequence continues at coordinate 516,501 of ML777301.1, read as the reverse complement.
AAATTTTTCCTTTGCACTGGATTTTCAACTTTTGGCTCTAGCTTTAAGAGAAATTTCTTCATCATCAAAGATCTTCCATATTTGGCGCCTTCTGCTTCAACATCCCACTTTTGTGCTTCCAAAATGTGAGCTTCACCTCCTTCTTTCTTTCTTTCGGGGCATTCCCAAGACACATGTCCTATCTTTCCACATGCATAACACTTTACCTCTCCTCCTCTGCATTTTCCTCTTCCTCGAGAAAAATAGTTTCTACCACCACTCTGTCTCCCTCGGGAACTTCCTCCTCTTTCAGAGTGACTATGTGGTTTCTCAGTCTCACCTTTGGGATTCTATGCCTTGTCATGGGAAATTCGCTTGCCTCTGTTTAAAATTCTACCCCTGCTTTGTTGACTCTGCTTTCTGGCCATATTCTCTTCTTCTTTCAGCGCAATATTATAAGAATCCTCCACTGTCCTTATGGTCATCATGTTGATTTCATCATGGATTTCATACCTCACGCCATTTATATATCTGACAAGTTTTTCCTCATGTCTCTCTCTCTCTTTGTCCAGCCCTGATGTCAGTCTATATAACTCATTTGTGTACTCTTTGACTATCATTCATTTCTATCTCAAGTTCTGCAATTTCCTGAACAGATTAATATGATATTCCTTGGGTATGAATTTAGCCTTTAGCCTAACTACCATTCTATCCCAACTCTTAATCTTTTGTTTTCCTTTGCTCCTTTTGTCATCCTGTAGTTCATCCCACCACAACGCTACATGTCCTTTTAACCTGGTGACAACATGTTTCACCTTTTTCTCCTCATCGACATCTTCATAGTCGAAATACTTGTCCATTTCTCATATCCAATCAAGCAATTCTTTGACGTCTAATTTACCTTCATACATTGTGATGTCTATGTTTTCTCTGGCTCCCAACTTGACAACCATTTCCAGGAAGCGTTCTTATGAAACATCCTTTGCTACAACTTCTTCAAATTCCATTTCTTCATTCTCTGCATCACTGACGTCTCCAACATCATGTGCTCTCCTTTGCGTTGTCTCCATGGCATCTAATCTTGCTCGCAGTTCTCTCATTTCCCTTTCCATAGCTCTATTTTCTACAGGTGGCTCTGCACGTCTCCTAGGTGGCATTGTGATGATGTATGTGATACTACTCGATGATATCATCCTACTTATTGTTTTCCTTTCTCCTCTACCTGAAAACAAATTCAGGTCCTGATACAAATCTGATGCAACCCCCCTTCCCTCCCATGGATTCTACAACCTCACGGTCTTAGATCTTCAAATTCTTGAGCCAAATTAGCTCTTCAGGCCTTCAAAAGACCTTGAACAATCAATACACACAATTCCCTTTCATGTTACCTACAGGTTTGAGTTACCCACAACCCTATTCTCTGGCATTTTTGGCAACACCAACCTTGGGATTTCTAGCCCCCCACTAGACTCTTTCTCCTATGTGACCACGAGCTGTGATCGTGGGTCAGCTCTTTGAACTTCAGGCTTCGCAAGTTTTACGACCTTCCCCTTGGATATTTCTGAAACGATTTCCTCCAAATTCACAGATCTCTGCCACGTGTCTCCCTAGATATGACGATCTAGCTGTACTTCAAATTTCACAACTTCACGAAATTTCACCTAATCCAGACGCAACTTCTCCGGACCCATATCTCCTAGATTTTCTAATCCATTGCCACGCGTCTCCTCACAACAAATGGTTAAGATCGCTTCACGACTTCGGTGAACTCGCTTCACAAACACTTTAAACACTCCGAACTACGAAGTGCCGAAATTCTTCATGGCTAACCTTTGTGCAAGTTTCCCCAAATCTGACGGTCCAAAATGATCTCAGTCCCTCCTGTACGAATCTTTCTCGTTAAATTGGGGAAACCTTAAAGGACTCCTCCCTTTGAAGATTTATCACTTCTCTTCCTCCTGAGATCTTTATTTCTCAAACTTTTGCCTCTTTAGAGCGCTTTCTTCGACACTTAGTAGAATTTCATCCTATGCACGCCTTGCAATAGGTCCTCCTCAATGACTCCATTTTTCTGCGGATGACTTTCGCCACTGCTCTTGAGATTCTGAGTCAAAATACTTTGTCGCACAATCCTTGTAGACAATATGCACTCTCTGCATGCAAAGCTCCAAGTTACCTCTCTTGGACTTGCTTCTCCCCAACACTCTGAACTTCTTATAATGATTCGTTCAATACCCAGCTAAGCATCGATTATGCGCACACCTTGCAACAAACTTCCTTCAATATTGACTCTTGAAGGATGACTGCATAGTAATTGCAATAGTCCTTCCACACTCTATTTTTCCCTCCGAACAATATGGTTCTGAGTGCATTCCGGTCTACGCACACCTTCAAACTATCTCTCCTGAAATTTCTTAGTCAAAATGGACTCTGTCATGCACACCTTACAGATGTTATGCACTCTTTGCACATATAAAGTTCACGTTATCTCTTCTAAGCTTATGAGTAGAAATAGACTTTGTCGATGCACACCTTGTGGACACTATTCATGCTTGCACTTGATCGTAGAAGAGAAACAATTGAACCTATCTAAATATTCACAGATTCATACATTCAACCATGTAAATTCATTCATAATAGAAGAACAAGAAATAAAATAGAATTTCAAATAGATAAAAATCCTACCATTCATTCATTCAGATAGACACAACAACACCACACATTTGGGACAATGCTCCTATATTATATTCATTCAACTGTTATATACATGGGTTCATAAAATGCTTCTCAGTAGCTCTCAACTCTCAGCTACAATGGTGACAACTATCAACAACTAGAATGCTAACAACTTCAACAACCTCTCCTGGGAAACAATACAAATATTTATACAAGAGGGGCTCTTCGAGCATTTCCCTCCAACTACTCTAGAGCTATCCTATCGAAATAAAAGAATTCAACTACTTAGGATTTATTACAATAAATATTTGTGACAATTAGATAAGATCAAATACATCGAATCTATATTGCACGCGGGTTCATTAAAATAAAATACATTCTCTGATTATCTCATGCAATCATCCATCTCCAAAACATTAAAGATTGTTCATAAATTTCAATCCTTTCAAAAGATTTACATGATACACCAATTTAAAATTCAAAAATTCACTTCAAAATGTGTGCTAGTGTGCTTAGCTTTCCTCCACTCACTCTTTTATGGCGATGCTCTCGCATCACCTTTCATGCCATGCTATGCCATGCCTTTCCTTTCCATACCATGCCATGCCATGCCTTGCTATCATATGGTATGCCTTTCCATGCCATGCCCCTACATATCATGCATTTCAATGCCATGCCTTGTCTCTCCATACCATGCATTTCCATATCATGCCCTTCCTTGCCATGTTATGACATGTCTTTCCTTTGCATTCCTTGCAGCTAGAGCACCTGTCACTCCCGGGTGCCATGCCTTGTGAGCGGATTGATAATGTGGTCACCTAGTCCATGCCTAAACAAGCTTGAAACATCTCATGGAACTAAAAAATGTTGTTTCATTAGGTTTTTATGCCCTGAGGTGGAATTGGACAAGAGTCCCGAAATGGTTTGGGATGCGACTTGCAACTCGGAACATAACAAAAATCGAGACTCAGATTGACAAACCGTCGTCTCTGTTAGATTCCTAGTGTTATCACATGAAGTTGTTAAGGGTCACATGTAGTTGTTATTAAGACCTAAGCTTGCATCCCTACCCCGTATCTCTCTTTTCTGCATACCTTCCTAGAAATGTTTCCTCTTCTAGTTGATAAAGTCAGTTTCCCTTTTGTTTAATGACTTGGTTTTCCTTATTTTCTTGCTTGACTAATTCTTTGCACAAAGTTTTTCTATTTTTCTTGAAGGATAAACACATATCGTGATTTGGTTTGAATTACTTGTCATCTTATTTTTGATTGATTCAACTCACAACAGGTTGACCAAGTCCTTTGTTTGCACAGGAAACAACCATGAGCACAAAACACAACATTGAGAGCAGTGCATTTCAGGATTGAAATACAAGCAAACAGACAGGTTCAATTTTCAATGGTGGAGATCCCATGTATAGTTCATATTAACGACTCTTGTGCATTCGGAGTTTCAAAGTCGTGCAAGGCTTAACGAACAGACAAAATCCCCTAAGTGCGGAAGCATCGAAGTGCCGAAGGCACTTGGCGCTCATCAACTCAGACGTGTGGCGCTCATCCATCAGAGACACATGACATCCATATGGATCTGACACGTGGCACTTAGTTCAGGCTCCTTTAGGAATGTCATCTGCTCATTCTCGAGTGGCACGTATCACTCTACTTTTGTGACACATCACCAGTTGTGACATCATATAATTTTAGGCCACCACGTCACTCCGGGTACGTACTACTCTGGGAGAACTTCATGCTTTACAATCTAAAAATCTCGAAGCCCGAAGTGTCGAATCATGTGGAAACCATTAGTTGAGACACGTGGCACACTCATCAGTCATGACATATGGCACTCAATCAAAAACTCCTGAAGCCTGAAGTGTCAAAGCATGTGGAAACCATCATTTGAAACACGTGGCACACTCATTAGTCATGACATGTGGCACTCATTCCAGGTCATTTGGTTGCGCCATTCACTCATTTCCACGTGCCATGTGTAACCCTTCTTTCCATGACACCTCAACATAATGACTTCATGCCACCATGTCAAATTCGAGAGATAGTCCTCCATGAGGTATTCCTGCTCAACATTTAAAGCTCCTGAATTCCAAAATTGGCGCCATCTCTAAACATGGTTAAAAGGATTCTGGAGTTGGCAGACGGATAAAATTTAGCAAGGGTGCTAAAATAGCGGGTTTAACCAGATCACATATTGCAACAATATTGATGACCAAACATCATTGCGGAGATGAAAAATGCTCGAACGTTAACATCCTAGAGCAGTCCCACAATCAAAACCATGGTATAGCTAGAGAGGTACGTGGTAGTTGGTGTTGAATTGCGGAAATCGGAGTGGTGTGGATCCAAACTACCCTTGAAAAATTTTGCAATAATGTGCTTATATCATGTCTAGAGTATAATCTGAGAGAAACATGTGGCAATGAAAACCGAGCGTTTAGCCAAATCATCAAAGTAAAGTCACGAGGAGAAGCAGAACGCTAATAGACCGCAACCGGTCTCTCAAAGAGAAAACATGAATGTAGAATACTCCCAGAACGACCTTTAATTTGTGACACGTTATCAAGATGTTGGAATCACTTTCATATCGTATTAAATAAGGTTATTAAGATAACTCAAGTATGTCTTATTTTTGGGGGTTTTTGTTGTATCTTCCCAAATTTTAGGGTACGATTCATCAGACAATTGTTCTATTTTGGAAAAAAATTAATTTTTGTAACAAAAGCTATATAAAGGAGTTCGACCTCTTGGAAACTATATATTATAATCTTTTTCATGTAAAAAGGGTTTGGCCCAAGAACCGAGGGGGGTTCTATAAGTGGAATGACTGTAGATATCAGATTGTAAGCCTAAGGGGCATGTGGCTGTGAACTTGAATGTTATTGAAGATTCCTTTCAGTTGTTATATCTGATTTGTCTTCTATGTTATTTGTCCTATTCTTCATCTTGTTTAAATTTATTACTGATTTTAAGGATCAAAATTTGTCTTTGATTGATGGAATCTTGATACAACAGAATATCTGTTGTAAACTTTCCTATCTATCATTGTTTACTATTCAAGCACATCTAAGTTCTCTTTGCAGAGAGGATATTTTCTTAGTGAATGTTTGTCTCTATGTTAATTCTCTTATTCTTCTCTTCATCATTACACAAATATTTTGTCGGATAGGCAGCTTAAATTCCTTTAATGAGCAGAATGCTTATGACTCCATTTCCCAATGGTCCATCACTGATCTGGAGTGATATCTTTTGTCTTTTCATTTCTTTCAAGTCTTGTTGATCCACCTATTCAAAACCAAAATTATCTTTTACATTTTGATGGGTACTAGGTGTTGTGCCTCTTCCGTCACCTTAGTGAGCAAAATAGAGGTGCTTGCAAGCTCAGTTGGGTCTGCTAAGCAGGACAACTGCAAGGAAAAGAGTTAGGGAAAGAAATAAAAACAACAATTAAGAATTAAACTAAGAAATGCAATAACAACTAAATTCATGAGCATAGGGACATAGAAACAAAAAGAACCATAAGACCCATGTCACCGATGATGAGGTTGATCTATTAGTGAAGTAATACACCAAGAAGAAAGGGGACTATGATTCCCTTCTTCCTCCAAGGGAGGGCTCTTGGACCCCCACTAGCAAGTTGTTCTTACAACAAAGAAAAATGGAAAATGATGAAAGAACTCTTTGAAAATCCACTCAAGGGGTGAGATGGATTGCCCAATGCAGTGGTGCAAATATGCTCTTGACAATGATGGATTCCCCAAGAGAATAGTGGCAGCATAACATTACTTTGAATTCCTTGAAAAATGAGGTGCATCCATGGCCTTTTTATAGAATTCCTTTGAGCTATTGTTTAACTAATTTGTAGTGTGAAAAGAGGCTAATTAGGGCATTTCTAGGTCTTTGACCAGCCATCCAGTCGAATCCAGTCCAGATTTGAGGGTCAAATCGGCTTGGGAGCTGAACCATAAGTGGGTGGGAGGCCGACCACTCTCATAAATGGACCGTTTAGTAGGTGTGCGGATTTTTTCGATAACAGTCACGCATCGTGTACATGTGCGCGATTTCTGCGTTCTTGTTCTGTGCATGTGCGCGCGCACCCAGTGTCTTCATAACGCCCTTCAATTTTTCACTACTTTGTATAGTTTTTGACCCTTTTATGAATGCTTTGGTATTAATTCAGGTCCATGGATGACTTCATCACTGTTTGACGATGATGAGTTCTTGTAACCATGTGCGGACGAAATTTCAGTGATAACAGAAGCCCCCTGATGAATGAGGTTAGGAGCATACGTACAGCCAAAATCTATCAATGTTTCTTCTACTAAGAATATTGTTGTAAGAGAGAGTAATAGTGGGATCATCCAGAGTGATTCATTGGAGGGAAAAAGGAATAGGTAGGACCTGACCTTCCATGAGGTGTGGAAAACAAAAAACTGTGTACAAACGAGGCGGGCATGCCCCATGCTCGTGTCATGTAACTCCAAAAAAGATGACTGAAGTGTTGGTGTAGACAACTACAGTGCCCTTGGGGGCGGTCGTGATAAAGGCAGAAGACAATTCTGCAGATGAACATACTCAAAATAGTAGGCAGTGATTGCGGTAATAAGTATCACCGATTATGTGGCCATTGATAGCCCAGCCAAGTTCAGAGGTCTTCGGCAAATGAAAGAACTAATTGCAATAGTCGCAAAGTAAGACCCACCGTAACATGAGAAAGTGTTGGCGTCAAATGTTATGGGGGTCAACGACAGCAGGGAGCAATGGTGTTTCACCCTATGCCACCCAAGATCTCTCATTGAGTGGATAATGAGAATCAAGATACAGTCACCCGTCTGGAAAACTGTGCTGATGTCGACAAAAAAAAGGGGGATGCAACTCCCAGAAGAAAATGGCTTCGTGAAATCTACTAGGTGAGGTGAGGAAGTGGAGGAGGTACATGGACGAAGTCAAGATGTGGGAAGACTCAATACTTCCGTTGGTTGGAGTATGTGTGAGATAAAAAGTGGCCACAGCTGTTCAACGAGGTCGAGTGTCAGGGGGACGACAAGACCGGGGATAAGTTGTGCCAGAGGCGGGACAAGGTGAGAAAATTCAAAGGGCAGAGGGAAGTGGCCTGTGGGGTACTCTAAAGATATGGATGATGCCGATAAGGGTGGACGATAAGTAGTGCTCCAACCAAGGGTGACATGGGTTGTGGTTGGCCAAAAAGGGAAGTAAGTCGCCAAAGGTGACGACAAAAAGGTAATGTAACGACTGAAAATAAAGGCGTTTGTACAATAAATAACGAATAATTAGGGGGAAGTGTACAAATATAGAAACGGGTGCCCCAGTGTGATATGGTGGGCCCGGGTAGGGCATAATTTGCTTGGAGAACTGATGAAGGGTGGGGGCCCCATGGGTGGGTTTCTGTATGAGGTAGGCTAAATGAAGGGAGATTTGCAGATGGGTAGATAGATTGTGGATGAAATGGAGGGTTCATGCTACTATGGAGGTGCATCCCGACCATAGAACTATGGAGAGATAATCTGGGAGTCCGTTGGGAAAGCTAGCAAAAAGAGGAGAAGGAGTATGTGGTTGATTCGCGACATGATGTAAGACTATTGGGACTTCGATCCCTAAAGAGTTTTGAAAAACAACATGAGTGTCAGAAGTGCCAAAAGGTGCTATGAATGGGACAATTCATGTGGGTAAGAATGCTACCGAGTGACAGTACGGAAGATGAAAATGGAGGTATGGGTACTGTAGAGTCGGGAATGGGGATCCTAGAGGCAAATGTCAGAGGGTGTGACTAGAAATGTAACTGCGATACAGAGGGAAAGACTACATGCCAGTGCTGAGTATATACCTGAAGGGGTTGTGATGATGTATGATGATCAAGTACCTGCACACATGAAAACCAAATACCCGACGTGAAAAATATCTGAAGAGAATCGAAGATATGAGCATGTATTTGATAAGTGTGAATATGCGCATACGTACCTGATCAGGGTATAAAAAATGGTGCCCTGGGGGCTCAGGATGAAAAGAGGCCAACGGATTGTTGTGATGTAGATGACAGGATGTTGATCTCATGGCTAAAGACAGAATGAGAAATGGACATCGTGGGCTCCTGAAATGGTGAGTGGAAGTTTGGAAAAAAGGCCTATATATAGCTGTAGGGCCCACATTGCCACCTCATTTGTACTTGCTGCTATAGTGATTGGACGAGAAGCATTCAGAGGAGATTGTGAGATTTGGGGAGGATGAGGCATTCGATTGAGGACCCACGAGCATCAGGTTAGTGGTCTGATCATCCTGCATAGAATTAGGATTTCATTTTTTGGGCAAGGGTTGTACGAAGGGACGTACAGAGGTGTTTAGGGGGTAATAGGCACGCACACGTGTGCACCTGTCCACCGGATAGACACGCATGGGAGCACGGTTAAGGGGATAAAGGGTGCGCACCATGGGCGCGCCTGTTGGTTGAACAGGCATGCACATGTGCATGCCTGTAGGTTGAACAAGCGCGCATCTGTGTGCGCCTATATGGTGAACAGGCGCGCCGGAGAGCGTGCCTATGTAGTGAACAGGTGCACACTCATGCGCACCTGTGTAGTGAATAGGTGCGCACATGTGCGCGCCTATGGGGTGTACAGGCGCGCATGTGTGCGTGCCTGTGGGTCAAAAAACCGCGCCGTGGAGGTAAGGTTGACGGGTATAAAACGTGTCTTTTTGATGTTTTTGATTGTCCATGTGGCTGACTTAGGACGATTTTGTGTGGTGCAAGTGAGCTGTGTGCACGATGTCGATTGTTTGGCGAGAGTGGGATTGGTCCCAGCTGCGAGACGTCGTGGCTATTGAGGAGCCAGGCGTACGTGCGACTTTGGCAGCCTGTGGGTTGCTAAAGTTCTTTGAGTGCCGCTTGATATGGGCGTAGGAGTATCTCCTGCAGTTTCTTATCCAGATGTGGAGTCTGAACCTGCACTGCTTCATATTGTGGGGAGAGCAGATTCCCTTCACTGTGGTGGAGGACGTGTATTTTCTGACTGGGCTCCCATTTCGGGGAACGCCCCTACCGGCGGAGCCAGTGCTTCCTAGGGATACACCACTCGTGACTATGGGTCGGAGATATTGTTCAGGGTCGAACTATATGTCCGACATAGTTGTGAGCATCGGGGTGATGGATTCCCTAGCACATCACTGCATAGCAGCGATGATTGTGAGAGTGTATGGGTCACTGGCGACGCAGCGGATCAGCGATGGCTAGCTGATGGTGATGGAGAGAGTGTTGGCTGGCGAGCATTTCACTTGGGGGCTTACGCTACACTCGAGGATGGTGGGGTAGTTGGACCATTGTCGGTCCACGAATATGGGAGAGTTTTCCTTTGGGTCCATCCTGGTGGCCTGGTTTCTAGAGAGGGTGTCGATGTTGCGCCCTAGGATTCTATTGGGTGTGCCGGGGGTGCGAGAGCTATGGCTGAGGCAGTGGTCAACTGTGTTGCTTCGCCATGGTGGTGGTGAAGGTGGCCACTTCTTCACTGCAGAGGCGACGCAGGTATGGCGGAAGATGCTGCAGGTGATACTGCGGTACCCCTATGCCGGGGTTGACTTCCGGGATGATCCAGACATGGTGCTACCTCCAGGGGAGGTGTTTGACCGTTGAGGTATGTTGATTGATGATGTTGATATGTATGTTTTTGTGTTTTTTGAGATAACATGCCATGTGTATATGATATAGATGCTGATACTATCTGTTGTTGGTTTGTATGTGCAGATGTGGCACCTCGTGGGTGCAAGGTGGAGTTGCAAAGAGTGTTGGCTTGTCAAGAGCCGGAGAGACTGTCATGGGTAGAGAGATGTCGATGTGAGGACGTCGCGGTGCAACCTGCTAAGCCAGAGAGGGCAGTGAGGAGTCACCAGTTTGATGACCCTGGTGCGGGGCCAACGCACACTCCTCCGACGGCTGTCGGATTGGATTTTGAGGACATACTCTGTCATCTGGAGGCGGTGTTACAGGATGTGCCTGAGGGCATATGGTCTCGCATCCAGGATGAGGGTATCCTGGAGTAGTGTGTGGGGATTCCGTCGCCATGGCGGGCCATAGTACGACGAGCAGCAGTGGCTAGTGCGATGATGATCGGACGACTACCGCCAGGGAAGAAGGGGCCGGTAGGGGGTGGACCACCACCACCTATGGGAGGGGCAGGTGGTGGTGGGCTGCCACCACCTGAGGGAGGAGCAGGCGATGGTGCTCTAGAGGCACCGTTAGTGGTGCTCTATGCATTGATGT
>ML777301.1:492824-505516 GCA_009831015.1 Picea engelmannii | reverse complement strand
ATTTGTATTTTTGTATGTAAACAGTTTGATGGCATTGTGGACCTTTCGATATATACATGAGTATACATTTTTGAGATCTATGTGGTGTTTACATGTGTTTTGTTAATGTATTGATGATGTCTAATCTATATATGTCATGACAGTTTTTGTTATATGTTTATGTATGTGTAGCGGTAGCTTGATGTGATATATGACAGTCTAACAGAATATTAGCTAGGTTATCCGTAATTTGATGCAGTTGTCTTGGAATATGTGTAAATGTAATGGAATCAAAATGTCGAGATAAAAGTCCAACCTGCAGGTATTTGCGAAAGAGGCAAGGATCACGGACGCGGTACACATTGTTGAGTTGGAGTATGACTAGTTGAGAGTCGAGGAAGATGCTAAGGTGACGAATACGATGATGCTGGGCATCAGCCAGGAGACCAATGAGGGCGGTGTAGTTGGCTTGGTTGTTGGTTGCTGAACCCAAACATATGCCGCTCGAATGGAGCATTTCATGTGAGGGGGTGTAGAGAGCCCAAGCAGCCGAAGCGAGATTTTGTGTCCAATGGATAGCGCCGTCGGCATAACTGATGTGGTAGGTTGGTGGAGGAAGCATCTGTCAATAGCACAAAGGATAGTTTAGACGTGAGGGAGGGAAAAAAGATAAAAAATGCTATAAAATAAATAACCTAAAGTAGAATGACTACGTTTAAGCGTAAAATTTCTTGAGATACAACCCGTTGACGGGTTCTTTGAGAGAGAGGCCTTCGGGGGAGGCTAGGATGTATGCGCCTTTGGTGAGGCAATGTTGGATAATGTATGGGCCATGCCAGAGTGACTCAAATTTTCCATGGCCAAAGGTATCATGGGTGATATCATAAGCCGGGACAAGGTCGCCTTCGCGAAATGAGCGAAGGTTGACATGTCGATCAAAGGAAGCCTTGGATCATTTTTTAGCTGCCTCGTTGTTCTGTAATGAAGAACAACGATCTTCATCTAGAGACTCTAAGTTCAGCAAGCGCTGCTCCATTGGAGCAGTGTCCGGTAATAGCTCAATTGCAGTGCGTAAGGTGGGAATTTCACACGATGGGAAGAGTGGCCTCGACCCCATGGACTAGATGAAATGGTGTGAAACCAGTAGTTGTTTTCACAACCATACAGTAAGCCCATAGCATAGAAAATAAAATATGATGCCAATTGGTTTTATGTTTATTAATCGTGCGCTGTAACATGGTCTTGAGGACTTTGTTAACTGCTTCGACCTGTCTGTTAGACTGAGGGTAATATGGTGAGGAAAACTCATGAGAGAATCCTAACCGAGATGAGAGTTCGACAAAGATCTCATTCTCAAAGTGTTTTCCATGATCGGAAATGAGTTGGAGTGGCACTCCAAAGCGGGATATGACATGGTTAAAGAAAAAACGTGTTGCAGTGTCAGCGGTGTTGTTGAAGGTGGGCATAGCTTCTGCCCATTTGGTGAAGTAATCAACGGTGACAACAATGTATTTGTGACCATTGCTAGAGGGGGGATTACAAGTCATGAAGTCAATGCCCCATTTACAAAAAGGGCCGGCAGTGATGACGGGGTGAAGAAGAGTTGGGGGAGCTCGGGCTTTATTGGCGTAGAGCTGACATTGCTCACATCGTTTCACGGCATGAATGCAATCATGAAAGATAATATTTTGAGCAGTGAATATGCCTGAAAGATGGCCCCCACATGTGCTGCTGTGGCAGTCATTTAAGACTCTATCGGCCTCGCCAATAGTCAGGCATCGACAAAGAATGGTGTCGACTCCCCGCTAGTATAGGATGTCTCTGATGAGAAGGTAGCGGGGGGCTTGATGGCGAATACGACGACAATCATCTTGTGAAAGGTTGTTACCGAACTTTTGAGTTCGGAGATAGACGAGGAGGTCACCGTACCAAGGATCATCCGAAGTGATGTAAAAGAGATGTTCGTCGGGAAAGTCAGTGTTCATGGGGGCACTGGTGGTGTCAGAGGGGAGGGCCATGACAAGTTCAGTGAGAACAAGGGCCTTATTACTCTTAGGGGTTGAGAACTCGAGGTTGTACTCCTGAAGGATAACGATCCATCGAGAAAATTTGTCGTTAACTTGCTGACGACTGAGAAAGTACTGCATAAGGTTGGAATCTGCGACGACCTTTGTTGTGCGAAGCAGAATGTATTGGCGCAGTTTTTGGACTGTGAGGACGATTGCAAGAGAAAGTTTCTCTTCGTATTTATACTTCAAGGGTGGCCCTGAGAGATTTTTACTAACGTAATAAATGACATGCTCACGATTTTCATGACCTAGCTAGATGAGAACTCCTACTATTGATACAACTGATGCTCATACGTAGAGGATATAGTCGTGATTAAAGTCAGGTGCACTAATTAAAGGTGCGTTCGAGAGGGCAGTTTTAATATCGTCAAATGACTGTTGGGCATGGTCATCCCAGTGAAAAGTGATGTCATCACGTAGTAAGCAAAGGAAACCATGTGCACGTATGGCGTAGTCTGGGACAAAGTGTCTAAGAAAGTTAGCTTTGCCCTGTAGGCTCTGAAGTTGACGTAAATTTCGGGGAGGTGGAATTTTGGTGATAGCTTGGACTTTGAGGGGGTCCACGGTAATACCACTTTGGGAAACAATAAAGCCGAGGAGGTGCCCTGTGGTGACACAGAACATGCACTTGAGAGGATTCAAGTGGATTTTGTACTGACGACACCGTTGAAAGATGATTTGTAAATCATCAAGATGCTAGGTGCATTTCTTGGATCGAGCTGTGAGGTCGTCCAAGTAGGCGAGGATGATATGAGCCAGATCGTGAAAGATGTATGTCATAGCCCGCTGGAAAGTTCAACCGTCATTCTTTAAGCCAAAAGGCATGACAGGATATGCAAAAGTACCCCAAGGGGTAGTGAATGCGGTTTTATACTAATCGGTGGGGTGAATTTGAATTTGATTATAACCAGAGAATCCGTCCATAAAGGATAGAGCCTTGTGGCCTGCGCAGTCATCGATAATTTGATCGATGAAAGGTGTTGGAAAGTTGTCTTTGGGACATGCGTGATTGAGATCGCGAAATTCTATGCAAACGTGGATAGTGCCCTATTTTTTTTTAATGGGTATAGGGTTGGAAAACCATGAGGTATAGGCGATGGGGTAAATGAACCCGGCAGCGCGTAATTTGTCAATTTCAGCTTCGATGGCCGCAGTTTTGGATGGGTGTAGCGGTCATTGTTTTTGACGAACTGGTGTAATGTTGGGCCAGGTGTCGATGTGATGTTCGATGATGGAGGGATTGAGGCCAGGCATTTCCATGTACGACCAGGCAAAAATATCCTGATATTCTTGGAATAGGGTTTTATATGCGGTGACTTCTTGAGGAGTGCAAGCAGCTCCAATGGTGATTTCCTCGACGATGTCGTTTTTAATGGAAATGCCAATTTTAATGGTTGGGGAAATGTTGGCCATGTTACCTTCTTCAAAAGAATCAGGGGAGGAATGGGGTTTTTGAACCAGTCGATAGGCCCTGATGGGATAAAATCCTTGGTTTTGACCGCGTAAATGGGGTTTGGGTTAGGAGGCATGGAGGCTTCCTGTGGAGAGAAGAGTGTGCGGTGGTGTAGCGCATCCCAGGGGAGGTCTGGGTGGTTTAATTCTTTGAGTATTTCTTCGTTGCATTGGAAGTGACGGGAATACAAGGGGTCATGAGGGGTGATATCGGTGACGGTGTTTGTGTGGTTTCCCCCTGGTGAAGAAGTAGGGGGAACAATGTTAGGAGATGGTGAGGGTTCACTCGACATAAACCATATATTGAAGTACTGAGGGGTACCTATGGTAGTTGGGTGTAAATTGTTCGTAGGGGAATGAGTGGGAGAGTTGGGGGGGTTGGGGGGTGAATCCTCAGATAAGTCATCTAAGAACCATGGAGGCATTGGGAGGGCCTTGGGTTCGAGAGAAATGACATGAAGATCTGCTAGTGATGAGTTAATGTTAATTATCGCCTCTGCAGGCCGTTGAAGCAGGGTCAATTGGTGTTGCCTGTATTCAAGGATCATAGGACACTGGTATGTAAAATGAGCTAATGAATCATAGAGAGATCAAGGGTGTCTCATACGTTCATTGACTGAAGTGGTGACATACCAGATGTCAGTGATATTGGTGGAGGAGGATGTAGCAGGACTGGGGTTGCTCTGGAAGCTCTGGCATACTACGGCTAATGTCTGCCGAAAGCGTGGCAGTGCTGGAAAATGGTGGGTATAATGGCCATACTCTGAACATATAGCGCAAGAGAATTTGGTCCGAAACCCTTTACTACTGGAAGGGGGGGTGGTGGTGGCAGTACTAGTCGTAGTGGCGAGTGTTGGGGGAGTGTGATTGAGTGGGATCAAATTCTGTAACTCGGGTAGAGATGGGCAGTTGTTCGTTTAGTGTCCCTCTTTCTCACATAGTGTGCAAGGAGGTTGGATGCGTGGAGGAAGGGGATTTGTGGGCTCCTTTTTCTTTCTCCTACCCCCAGTTGTGGCAGGGGGGTTAGTGAGTGGGGGGGTGGTGGGAGTAAGTATGGGAATCGACATGGGGATTCCTTCTTTTTTGGGGGGGAGGGATGGTCGAGGAACCATCTCTGGTGGGTGTAAATACCAAACTGGGATTGCTAACACCATATTAGGTAGTGTGAGTGTTGCGGCTACCTGAAAAGCTTTGATGCCTAGTGGAGGGTAAAAGAATGGAATTTGGGTGATGGCTTGGGGAACTGTCTCCCAAACTGGAATATGTCCTTGGGGAGAGGTGGAATCGTGGACTAGTGGGGCCGATGAGTGTGCAGGCAGTTCTTGAGGGGGGGGTTCTACGACGAGTGGGACGTCAGATATGATAGAAGCCTTTGTAGGAGGAAGGGTATCCTTTGTGTGAGTTCTGTTAGATGATACGACACATACTTGATTGGAAGGATGAAGGAGTGGTGGTGCTCCATGGTAAGTTCCTAACAATGATGGATCTTTAAAAATCCCAGGACCCATCTCAACGAGTGGATATGTGTCGTGGCTTGTGTGAATGAGAGGAATAATGTTATCGATGTTGGCATATGGGTTAGGCTCGTAATGTGAGACTTGGTCAATAGTAACGATCTTCCCATTGTGGGGGAACATCATTGTTCGAAAGACGGAAGATGCCAATACCTTCATAGCGTACATGTAGCTACAACCGAACAGGATATTATAATCGAGTGGGGCGTCGATAACTTCGATGTCGATGAGAATAGTCTTGCCCCCTAGTTCGATGGGGACATTTTTGAAGAGCCCTTCAGGAGACGATGGTCGCCCGTCATAAGCTCGTAAAGTTATGGTAGAGGGTATGAGTTTGGGGGAACCAAGCTTCTTCCATACCATTTTGGACATAATGCATGTAGATTCCCCTTCATCGATGATACACTGATGAACTGTGATGTTCCGTATTTTTACTGGTATTTGAAAAGAGATCAAGGCAGGAAGGCGAGGTTCTTCGCTGTCAAGATCAAAGGTAATGAGTCAGGTATCTGCCGGGTCGACTGCCCCCAAGGTGGAAAGTAAGGATTTCCACTGAGTAGGACAAGTCTGGAGTGCCTCTAATATTGACATGGCAGCCAGGGATTGTGCTAAGTCATCTACCAAACTATAGTTATGAGTTTCCCTAGCTTGTGGGTTGTGGACATTCCTGCACAATGGGATGCGAGGGATGCGAAGCGGTGGTTCGGCAGAAGGGAGAGGAATCACTAACGGGGGTCCTGTCGGTGTAGGTTTTGTCTCTAGAGGGATAGGAGGAGGCTCAGCGGGTGCATGATACTGACAATTACGTGTTTGCAGAAGGATTTCTTCCTCACTAGTGAGGAGAATTGTGTGATCTGCTGGATTGTTGGGGTTGAGGTATTGTCCCACCTGAGGTGGAGGATGTTGTGGGTCCTGTTGGTTGTTTATCACACCTTGATGTGGAATAGGATTCTACAGCATGGCAGGAGGGGGTTGTTGCATGTATTGTTGTGGTGCCTGCTGAGGGGCGGGTGGTGCTGGAGAATGGGGAAGACTACCAGAGTCTTTCAACCATTTGAAATCAGTGATTTGGGGGAAATGATGAGTGTAATGGAAAAAATCACCACAAAGGGAACAAGGGAAGTTGGTTTTAACATTATTGTTATTTCGCCCTTGGCATTTATTATTATTGCCCCCCTGGGGGTTTTGGTTCCCTTGGTTCTAGTTGCCCCAAGTGGATTGGTGCTGTGGGGGTTGATTCCTGCCTTGACCTGGGTTGTTGTTATTCCTGTTCCGTCCTTTCTTCTTGGCATTGTTTGACAGATGGGTTGGATTAGCCGTATTCAGCTGTTTGAAATTTTGGTATTGTTGAATGGCAAAGGGTTGAACAAAATTTACCCCCACATGAGGATGTGGGGAAGCCATGGGTTGTGGAGGACCAGGAAATGGGAAGTATGGATTCTGTGGTGGTAAGGATCCATAAGGTACATAGGAAGGTGTAGTGATTTTTCTAGTACTATAAGCTGAAGTAGAGGGGGTACCAGAGTTTGTTTGAATAGGTGGATGTATGGGGGGTGTCGGCAGTGGTCCACTGATGGATGGAGGTATCGCAATAGGGTATGGTTGTTGATAAGGGGGTGGGGGGTAATAAGAAGTCCCCCCATATGTTGGCGGGTATTGAGGTGTGCCATACATCAGTGGTGGTTGGGGTTGTGGACCGTGGTGAGTGGTGGTACCAATCATTCCATTTGTTGAGTGAGACATCCCAGGTTTGTCTTGGCCAAATGGCACAGGTTTGGGAAGATCAGGAAGTACAGTGTATAAGTACCCTGACTGTGCATAGATGAGGTCATACTATTGGGCCTTACTGATGGCTTCCTCTTCATATTGATGGAAGGTGGAAGCTACATCCTTACCAAGGAGAGAGACAAGTGATCTAAGAAACCAATCAAGACACTGTTGCTTGGTGGTTTCTGCTCTGCACAAACTACGTCGCCTACGCCACTCGTCAATGTGGTCAGCGATATGTGTGGCTGAGGTTTGTTTGAAATTAGAAAGTAGTTCTAGACCATTGTCGTGGCGGATGGGTAATTGGAAGAAGGTCAAGAATTCTTTGGCCAATGACTCAAAAGTTGCCTGGGACCCTGATTTTTCTTCTACATACCATTTGGCCGATGGGCCAGTGAGTGTGTGTTGAAATAATCACAGTCTGATGGAATCATCCATAATTCTATTGGAGGAGCACCATAGGTGAAAGGTCATGACATGGTTAGCAGGGTCATCGCCTACCTTTCCTTCAAACTTTGGTATATCCGAAGGTAGTTTGGTGGGCATTGCAGGCCATGTGGGATCATGCAATATAAGATCATTGGTGAGTTTGCTGAGATCTGGTATGTTGAGAGAGGAAAAATATGGCATCTGCAGTGGGGGGGGGGAGGATTAGTTCCGGCCATGGTGTGAGTTTGTTGTGAACCTGACCCTTGAGAGGGGCTAGGTGGGTTGGTGCTTCCTCCTTGAGAGGAAGTGGGTCCCCCACTTCCATGTAAAGGAGAGCGAGTGAACAGATGACCTTGGGAAGTGGACCCAAGTAATGTAGAACCAAGAAAAGATGATCCTAAAATAGTAACACTCACAGGAGTGTGTGAAGGAGGTGTCGATGAGTGGGAAAGACCAGACACTCCCCCTAAGATAGGAGGGAGGTTTATCAAGTGTCGTGAATGAAGGGGGTTCTGTGGTTCCCCTATGATGTCGGACTAGCTGTGTGAATGTCTGCAAAGAGTGGTGAGAGTAATATAGAAACAAGAGCCTTTGCGTTGAATGTTTACACAATATATATATCCAAACCAAACTGTAATTAAATGTGCGTCATACATAAACTGTGTTTTAAAAAAGAAGCATATATATGTGGGTAAGTGTTTTTTGTCCTCGTGAGGAATCAAAAGAAAAAAAATGCTCGTTTCCTAGAAGACATAACGTCCTTCATCTCGAATAGCACTAGACCTTCCAATAGTACTCAATAGTGGGGTCTGAAGCCACTAGAAGAGAAACTAGTGAAGGATGAAATAATTGGTTATAATGAGGGGTAAAGGGGGAATATCCCGAAAGAGCTAGTGATATTTCCCAATAGGCACACAAAATCCAATCAAGGTGCAATTGCAGCCCACAATTGCCACCTGTGTAGATGTCCTAAATTTGGTCACTAGGTACCTCGGTGAAAGTGCGACATTTAGATTTTCGGCCTAAGAAAATGGTCATGGGCTGAATCCCATCCAAGAGGTGGGTGCCTCAAGGTGGGACGCATAGAACAACCGGACCTTGGCCTTCAACCCTTCACGAGTATCTCCCTACCTTATGGTATTAGGAACACTTGACTTGGAGGATTTTCAGTTTCCTATTTGACAACTTCCATGGTTTTGACAATGTGAGAACCAGATAACGGGGAGTTATTTGGATGGCTATCCCTGAAATCCTACCTAGACTAAAAAATTTCTTTTGGCACCTCCTGTGGAGGAAAACTTAGTGAGTTTTTAGAAAGTTTTTAGATGTAGTTGTTTTGGGAAATTGGGGGTGCAAACCAACCTCATTGATTAAAATGGGACTGGATAGTTTTGTCAAGAAAAGGGTGGGGTATTTTCAGAATCCCTTTGGAGGAACCTTACTTTGACCTCCACATTTCAAGAAGAAGCTATGTGAGTGATAAGTGACTTTTGTGTGTGAGTGAAAGTGTGCCAATTTTTAGTGAATTAGATGTCACCTTGCTGCATGTGGACTTCGCTTGGTCCTTACAAGTGTTTGATTACCTAATTAACTAAGTGCCTTTGGTATAACCTTGCGTAATTCAAAAGTCCCTAGGAAGCTAGCATGTGGACATGTGGGTCTGTTACTATCCCTTTAACTCCCTATTGTGATGTAATCTAAGAAAAGATTTGAAACTATCCTAGATTGATCATGTGGGCATGTATGGGCCCGTTACAAACCTTTAAAATTCCCTAGTGATTTGATCTAAGAAAGCAAAATTCAAACACTATCCTATCTTTGTCGCATGTGGGCATGTATGGGCCCGTTATAATATTAAGATGTGTTTGAAAAATTAAACCAAGAGGAGTCCCAAGAAGGGCTGTTGTCCTCTCCTAAAAGTTTTAATGTTCTTAAGGGAGATGAAATCGTTTCACAATCTTTTTCTGATTCTCGAGATCGCTTGGAGGCGCGAGAGAAGAGCATACTAAGCGATTTCTATTCAACTTCTAGTCCCAATGCAAGTTAAATGTGATTAAAAATGATTTCCAACTTATCTTGTGAGTCAAAACAAGCCATCCATGTGGAAAAAAATGAAAGCAAAGAAGGGAAACTGATTTTATCCTCCTAAGTGCCTATGTGTTTTTGACTAACCCCTTTATATGATGAGGGGACTAAGTGTGGTGCAACTTTAAAACATGCTTGAAATCATTTTTAAGAAGGCAAATGGCCTTCCCCACATCTCAACAACTTTACAATGTGAATTTTAGCATAGATGCACGGGTCTCAGTGGAAACAGAGGCACATGTGCGTGAACAAAGAAAAGTCAACAAGCGCACGTGTGCAGAACAGAGATATTAATCAGGCACATGTGTGCACGATGTGCGTCTGTGGGCCTAAAAACCCATGCATATATGACACACAGCCGAGAATGAAAAATTCGAATGGATCTCTCTCAATTCAACTTGGAATTGGCTGAGTGGCAGGTCGACTTAGGCCGGTTAGTGTACCTGCAAGTTAAACAAACTAAAAGAAGAGAAAGAAAAACCCAAATGGGGTAGGAAATTGATACCTTTCCTCAGTGGAGTCACCAATCTATTGCGCCTCTTCCGTCACCTTAGTGAGAAAAATAGAGGTGCTTGTAAGCTCAGTTGGGTCTGCTCAGCAGGACAACTGCAAGGAAAAGAGTTAGGGAAAGAAATAAAAACAACAATTAAGAATTAAACTAAGAAATGCAATAACAACTAAATTCATGAGCATAGGGACATAGAAACAAAAATAACCATAAGACCCATGTCACCAATGATGAGACTGATCTATTAGTGAATTAATACACCAAGAAGAAAGGGGACTGTGAGTCCCTTCTTCCTCCAAGGGAGGGCTCTTGGACCCCCACTAGCAAGCTCTTCTTACAACAAAGAAAAATGGAAAATGATGAAAGAACTCTTTGCAAATCCACTCAAGGGGTGAGATGGATTTCCCAATGAAATGGTGCAAATAAGCTCTTGACAAGGATGGAGTCCCCATGAGAATAGTGGAAGCATAACATTACTTTGAATTCCTTGAAAAATGAGGTGCATCCATGGCCTTTTTATAGCATTCCTTTGAGCTATTGTTTAACTTATTTGTACTGTGAAAAGAGGCTAATTAGGGCATTTCTAGGTCTTTGACCAGCTATCCATTCAAATCCAGTCCAGATTTGAGGGTCAAATCGGCTTGGGAGTTGAACCATAAGTGGGTGGGAGGCCAACCACTCTCATAAATGTGTCGTTTAGCAGGTGCATGGATTTTTATGATAACAATTGTGCATCGTGCGCATGTGTGCGATTTCTGCATTCCTGTTCTGCGCATGTGCGTGTGCGCCTAGTGTCTTCATAGCGCCCTTCAATTTTTCACTACTTTGTATATTTTTTGACCCTTTTATGAATGCTTTGGTGTTAATTCAGGTCCATGGATGACTTCGTCACTGTTTGACGATGCTGAGTTCTTGTAACCATGTGTAGACGAAATTTCAGTGATAACACTGGGCTTATCCTCTAGAAGTCCAAGGGTGACTCTCAGTGCTAACACCTGGCATAGGATTTCAGCTAGAGAACCCCTAACTCTCGGGTTCCATGCTTTGAAAGTTGCTTTACTCATTGATTTCAAGAACTAGTGTTTTTCTCATTTTGAAGCAATGCAACATTTGGATTAAGGGGTCTAATTTATGAAACCATTCCTCGGGAGTGGATGGATAATGTGGTCACCTAGTCCATGCCTAAACAATCTTTCATCATCTCACATAACTCAAAAATGTTGCTCCATTAGGTTTTTATGCCCTGAGGAGGAATTGGACAATAGTCCCCGAAATGGTTTGGGATGCGAATTTCTACTTGACATATAATGAAAACCAAGACTTAGATGGAAGAACTGTCGTCTCCATCCCATGCCTCAGAAGTTGTTTTTTTCAATGATTTGGAGAACTAGGGTTTTTCTCAGTAAGAAGCAATGCAAAATTTGGATTTAGGGGTCTAATTTATGAAACCAAGAGTGGAAGGACAATGTGGTCACCTAGTCCATGCCTAAAAAATATTACAACATATCATGGAACTCAAAAAGACTGTTCCGTTAGGTTTTTATTCCCTAAGGAGGAATTGACCAAGAGTCCCTAAAATGGTTTGGGATGGGACTTGAAACTAGGCATAAAATGAAAACAAAGACTCAAATTGAGGAACCCCTGACTCCAATGGATTACTAGGATAGGAGTTCAGCTAGAGTACCCCTCACTCTTGGGTGCCATGCCTCAGAAGTGTTAGAAAAACAGGACTGCAGAGCAATAAAATAAAACAAATGCGGAAACAAAACACAGAAGATACACAATACAAGAGAGACACATATTTATGTGGTTCACCTAGTGTGGGCTACGTCCACCAAAGAAATTGCCAGGTCCTTTCTTTATTATTATCCAGCAAAATGAAGGGATACAACCTACAGCAAAACCCGCTACAACTTCCTCTTCTTTCTGTCACAGTCTCCTCTCTTAGAATACAATACTCGCCAACATACATAGCTACAATACATTTCCCTCATAAAAGAGGGTTTCCTTCTAGGGCAAAAAACCCTAACATAATCTCTATCATTAGATTTGTGACCTTATAATGAACGGTCCAGATTTACAATGAAATTACAATATACTTTTACAAGGCAATTTTTGCTTCGGGGGCTTTGCCCCCAAACCCCCATTGGGGCCCTCTTGCCCCCAGACCCTCTAGCCAGGGGGATAGCCCCCCCGGACCCTGCAGAGGGGGTACCCCCCCTCTACACTCCCCCGCGTGGAAGAGTGTACATACTTCTAGGGTGTAAATACTTCATGGGGTATAAACATGGCTAAAAGTAAAATACCTCTAAATCAGAAAGATAACCAGGCTCCACAACCAACAATCTCCCACTTGGAGATTGATCTCAACAACTCCACCGCTACTGTATATACTGGACTCTGAACCTTCTTGGACCTGAAGAATTTCTCATCTTCATCTTCATTCTTGAAGACCAACTGAAACTGAGCAAGAACTCAGTTTCTCCCTGGTTACTCCCTTTGTTAACATGTCTGCAGGATTCTGGCTAGTGTGTATCTTTGCCATCTTCAATTGTCCATCTTCCAAGGCGGATCATATGAAGTGGTACCTCAACTGTATATGCTTAGTCTTCGAATGGAAGGCTGAGTTCTTTGCAAGGTGAATGGCACTCTGACTGTCACAGTACAACCTGTTGTTCTCCTACTTCTTCCAATTCCTCCATAAACCTTTGTAACCAAATCATCTCTTTACTAGCCTATGTAGTAGCAACATACTCTGCTTCTGTTGTTGAAAGTGCAACAACCTTTTGCAGTTTTGAAATCCAACTTACTGTTGTTCCATGTATAGTAAAAACATACCCTGTGGTGCTCCTCCTGCTGTCTTTATCACCTGCCATATCTGAATCAACA
>ML777301.1:435559-476931 GCA_009831015.1 Picea engelmannii | reverse complement strand
TGTAGCTTGCAAAACAGAGGTTGCAGCCTCATTATGAGTTGGTGCTCATATGTATGATAATGTGAAGAATGTAACTATTACTTATCATATAAAGAAAAAGAGGTTTTTACCCTGTATGGGTTTCCTCAAGAAATATCTGTCTCCGTGTTTCTCATATGTGTGAGTGATGTTGAATTTGCCATTGTTTATTTCCCAGCATTATTGTGATTATCATTTAGTGTCTCATCAAAGAGTTTAAAAGAAGCATAATTGTTTAAGCACGGTAACAACTAATTCACCCCCCCCTCTCAGTTGTCCAACAGAACTGTCGACTCCAATGGATTACTAGGATAGGATTGCATCTATAGCATTCCTCACTCCTGGGTGCCATGCCTCAGAAGTTGCTTTACTCATTGATTTGGAGAACTATTATTTTTCTCAGTTTGAAGAAATGTAGCATTTGGATTAAGGGGTCCAATTGATGAAACCATGCCTTGGGAGAGAATGGACAATGTAGTCACCTAGTCCATGCATAAACATTCTTGCAACATCTCATGGAACTCAAAAATGCTGCTCCATTAGGTTTTGATGCCATGAGGAGGAAATGGCTAAGAATCCCTGAAATGGTTTGGGATGCGACTTGAAACTAAGCATATAAATAAAACCGAGACTCGTATTGAGGAAATGTTGTCTCCGTTCGATTCCTGGCATAGGATTTCAGCTAGATCACCCCTCACCCCTGGGTCCAATCCCTCTTAAGTTTTTTTTTTCATCAATTTTGAGAACTAGAGTTTTGATGAGTAAGAAGAAATGCAACATTTGGATTTAGGGGTCCAATTTATGAAACCATGCCTCAGGAGTGGATGGACAATGTGGTCACATAATCCATGCCTAAACAAACTTTCAACATCTCACGAAACTCAAAATTGATGCTCTGTTAAGTTTTTATTTCCTGAGGAGGAATTGGCCAAGAGTCCTATTGAGGGGTCTTAAATCCCTTTAACTCAACAATAGGAACCAAACCCACCACATAGGCCCAATTAGAATCTACAAAATTTGATGGTGGAATGATTCTCCAGATATTTCGATCCATCCAATTTATCAATGGGCTTTACGTAGTGATTGACAAGATATCTTCTTATGAAATTTCCTCAAGTTTAAACATTCTCTTTTTGTCTTTTATTTTATTATATAGGTCTGATTAAAATATGTGTGTTGGTATAAACCAACTGATAAAAGGGGGATATTAAGTACTGAAGACGGTTGAGCTTGGGATAAACCTTGTGCTCAAGTATGCATACAAAGATATTCACACCTGTGACAAGCCTAGTACTAATACATTAACTTGCTGGTATTTCAATTATTTACTGAGATACAATTATCGAAAGAAAACATACATGCAATAAAATGATGGAAATAAAAATAGTGTCCTTTTCTCTAGCATTAATCACACATTAACACAACAATTTTCTTTCATCATTACAGACAATAACTACAAAAATATTGAAACAACTAACTTATCAATAGATTCATAAACTCTTACTCATTACAACATCCATTCATGAAATAAAGTTGGAAGTAATTACTCCTCAAATCCAATCACACAATGCCTTTGATGAAAAAACAAAAGTTCGTCTCTGGTCCTAAACATGACTTCTCAATTAAGGTAGTTTAGAAATAGTTCTTTACAATTCCAAAATGCAAGTCTTTACAAAAACCATCGACCCTTGCTAAAAGTTCTGTTATCTCCCAAAATAAAACCGTCCTTTTAGTCGAGTTTTGTGGTGGATAGCATGGCTATTGGTAGTTGCCTCAATTCATTTTTGAGTCTTTTTAGCTGCAAAACTTAGGTTTGGTTTTTGTCTTAGAAAATAATATGATCCATAAATTCTTCTTTTCAAAATTTGCATAATTCACTTTCAACAGCTAACGTGTGTCCAAAAGTTGAGTGTTAGCTGTGGAAAGTGGCGACTTTTAGCAGCTAAGGAGCGCTTCTCATAAGTCTGTGCCCTGTTGAAAGTGGTGAATTTCAAAATGTCCAACAAACAGGGTCGCGGGTCGTGCGCTGTTGAAAGTGAAGACTTTCCACAGCTATGGAACAGTTTTTACAAAGTTGTGCGTTGTTGAAAGTGAAAAATTTCCGCAGCTACAGAGCAGTTCACAGAAGGTCACGCACTGAGGAAAGTGAAGACTTTCAACAGCTAACGGGGGTTTTCAACAGGACTGTGCACTGGTGAAAGTGTTTATTTTCAAAACATTCAAAGAAAGCATTGTCGCGGGTCGTGCACTGGTGAAAGTGAAGACTTTCAACAGCTAAGGATAAGTTCTCACATGGTGGCGCGCTGAGGAAAGTGAAAGCTTTCAACAACTAAGGAGCAGTTCGTGCGGGATCATGCGCTGGTGAAAGTGGTAAGTTTCTACAGCTGAGGGGCATTTTCCACGGGCCGTTGGTTGGAGAAAGCGGGAATCACATGCACTTATACACGTTTCAAAATCAAATCAACATGCAATCAGAAAGACGTGCTGGTGGAAGTGGGTAATCATTTCAAATTGAGTTTCACGTCCCAGTCAGATTACATCTCGGATCTGGCTCAGAAACTCACGCTCCAAAATCATGGCATCAGGGATGGCAAGTTTGAATTTAGTGGCTCAGGTACAGAGGTTGTACTCCCAGGCTGACAACATCAAATAGAATCTTTGGTTCCATATCAGACATTGTTCACAAAGGACCGTTTAAGGTTTTGAATTGCAAATGGAAAGAATGATGCTTAAACTTTCAGGGCACTTTTCAACCCCTTCCTGAGCTCCAAATGAAGATCTGAAAACACCATTGGAAATCTTAGATTCTCTAAATGTCAATCGACTATTCATACATGAAAAACGAATTTTCTATGACCGAGAAATTTGATTTTGAAAATCTGCCCGCTTTCAACAGCTAAGTCGCCGAAAATTTTGCCAGTTAGTTGTTGAAAGTGTCGCCTTTCAACAGCTAAGGAGTGTTTTTCACGGGCTATGCGCTGTGGAAAGCCTGTCACGGCCAGAATGTTATGATTTTCGCCCAGATCATAATTTTTTGCATGAGAATGAATTGAAACCTCTTCTAAGGCTTGATTAATGAATTATCAAATCTATTTAATCAGCCACTTGTGGAAAATGAAGAGAAGAAAAGGTGTACAAATGTCATTTACCATCTTTAAAAGAGGTAGAATTTCAGGATTTTCGGAGCCACATCACATAATTCGAATTTCATTATCAGATTATCAAATTAGAGAGCCTTGGGAGGCTGAGCTACACATCATCAAATTTCAACCACATTTGGAGGATCTATTCCTATTCCTTTGTAAATGTTATTTGTTTACTATTTCTAGAAATTCAGATCCATAGTTTTAGGATCTGATAACTGAATGGTTAAGCTATAAAACTACAGAAGGGAGATGAATGAAGGGTTCGATTTTGGGTTCTACATGCTGCTACTGTAAGAGAGACCTATTCTTATTATATGAAAAATTGCAAGCTTTCTTCAGTTGTGTTGTCAGATTTTTCTTTCTTATTATATGAAAAATTGCAAGCTTCCTTCAGTTGTGTTGTCAGATTTTTCTTTTCTGTTCTCTGATATCTTATGAGTGAAGATTCTTTATTGATGCTCATTCAATCTGCATGTGATTGTCATCTCACTAATTGATTGATTAAGTTGATAATCATAAGTTATTTCCTTAGTTATTAAACCCATTGTGCTTGTTTTATATGAGTATAATCTGGTTCAATAGCTATTTTCTCTTCCATTTAATCAAACCTTGTCTGACTGCATTACTAGAAGGCCTTGTGAGATTTTATATTTCTAGATAGTCTTGAAAACATGGTCCAGTCCCTAGATATTCATGTTGATCCAAAAACCACATCAATTATTAAGAAAATATTTCCCAAAAAGAGTTAGTTACCAGGCATCTCCGACTTACAGCCTAGGAGAGTTTCCTGGAGTGATAACAAGTTCAATCCTCTTATTTATAATGAATCATTAACTAAAAATAGTTATTACAAGTGCAAGCTAAGTAAAACAAAATATCGCCACATGGCGCTTTCATCTCTCTATTTTCTAAGAATCATCAAATAGTTTTACTGAAGTGGATGATTCTTCTCATATTCTGACCATTTGACAAAGATTTCCTCACATGTGTTGGCATACAGGAACCTGTGTTGGTGCATTGGGGCTGAAATAATTCCTTTCACTTCTACTGCATGTGATTTCTACTTGATTATTTTAACACTCAACTACTGCAACACTACTCGAGCCTTAATCAGATGCTCCATGAATTGTTGTACTTGACCTAGTTCCATGCTCACCACCTTTGTTGTCTCTAGTGTCCATGCCGAGTCTTGCTCTGCATGTTTCTTGACTATGTCATGTAGGTCGAAAAAGTCTTTGGGTGCGCTGAATTCTGGGAGTTTGATGTATTTCACCTCCTGATTAATCTTTTCCCAACTCTTTTCTATCTCGACCCACTTATCCTAAATCTTCCACTGAGGTTCCTGGGCCATTTTTATCCAGTATTTGGCCACTTTCTTGATACGATCTATGCTTTTGTCCCTTAGCACCTGAATGTCGTTCTCTTCGACGTCTCGGCCCTTTCGAACCACATTGATGTAATCAATCCTTTCTATGGCTTGGTGAGCCTTCTCATACCACCTTTCCATGTCCTTGCAGGTCGCTAGTGCCATAAGGGTGTCTTCCTAGAAATCAGCTATACCTGCAGTGAAAAGGTATCGTTCATTTGTGAATTTGGCAGAGGCATATTGGAAATCACTTCTCAAAAACACTGTGGCCTGTGTGGAGTCTTGTTAGTATTTTTCCAAATGGTGCATATTCTCCAGCTCCTTAAGTCCAACAACTGACTCCTTTTCATCTCTTCTTTCTCTATCCAATGTGGAATGTGTGATACCCATCCCTGCAACGATAGGCTCAAACATCTTGGCGTGTTTTGTGATGAGCAGCTTCTCCTCTGTAGTGATGAGAATCAAACTATCCAATGTCAGCCTCCTCTTCTTAGTGGCTCTCTTCATGATGGATTTTCTCTTCCTTTCATAGGAAATCACTTGTATGTTAGAGACCTCATCAACAAGTTCGAGGATTTGTTGTTCTCCCCAGGTTAGAGTATTTCCCAGGCTCTCGAATGTATGTATCTATTCTAGGATTGGTTTCTGGACGTATTCCACATGTCCTGATGGCTCAACCTCCATTTGTTGTGCATCAGTTGGTGAGGCATCGACTGAAATTGAAGAGTCAGGGATAGGTCTGGTACTTACTTGATAATCGATTGTTGATGTGCTAATTTCTTTCTATGGAACTTCCTCTTTTTGACCTCCCGATCCCAGCTCATCCCTCGATTTGTCCATTGGGGTTCCCGACAAGTCAATTAGCTCAACGTCTAATACACTTTTGAACTTATGGTCACTCTGTGGACGACTTTGAATTGTAGCATCAAGACCTAAGGTAGATGCTCTCTCAGATTCTTTTTCCTCTGTAATCTGCAATAGAGTCACCAAGGACACCTACAAACTCTCATCATCATCATCATATATGGTTATTAAGTCAAACAAGGGGTTTGGTACACTTTTCCTACCTAGTGTCCTTGCTATATCAAGCTGGGTTGAAATTCCCCCTGGTGATCTGATCTATGGTGGTGGAACTTCAAGGTTTTCTGGCCTGGTGATTTACTCAAGTTGTATTGGCTCTAGGCCACTTGGCTCTCCTCTGCTTTCGATTGGGTCATCAATGGGAATCCTCAACGTTTCTACAAGATTAGGGTCATTTTTTAACTGATCAATGATTCTCTGTGCCCCTTCTAGAAAGATCAATCCTTTTCTTTGTGCCTCTATAGTCTCTGTCACTCTGATATCTTCCTGAACTCTAAGGGCCTCTTGAGTCGACTTCTCTATGGTATCCACTTGTCCGTCCATGCTCATAGCCTTGAACCTGGTCATGTTTGGGTTGGCCATCCTCTTTACTACCTCCTCCCAGTTCTGAGCGCACTCTGTGAAAATTTCATCCTCAAATTTATCATGTGTGTATGGCCAACATGATGATACTAGTGAAACATGTTGGAGGACCAGGCCTTTAGGGTCGTTCTTATGGAATCAGTCTATCAAGAACCTAAATTCAAGTTGGCTCAGACCTTCTTTCTTGGCTTGAGCAGTTTCCTTTACCAAATAAAACCCCACATGGAAACCGTAGGGTATGAAATCCCGCTTCTTTTCCTTGACTAGTGTGGCATTATAGCCCTGTAGGATAGTCTGATAGCAGGTTTATCACACAATGAGTCAGTCTGGGACGTGAGCGGGTAGCATATGTGGCATTCTAGTGGCCCCGAACACCCTGATATAGGTTGAGCATTCATCTAAATACTAGTGACCTACCTTCTCTACCATTTTCTTGGCTGTTGTGGATAATCTCCGACGTTCCTTTTTAAATACAATAAAATGAATACAAGCGATGAGTTCATCGCAAATGAGTGTGTAGGATTTTTTATACATGGTCTCCCATAGTATGCTGAAATAAACGTGGATAGGGAGCTCTGCAACATGCCAACTTAAATTCATGTTGGTGAAGACATTTTTCTCACAAATCACATCGAGAAGGTACGAGGCCATGTGGAAAGTGGGTGCTTCCCCTTCTTTCGACGTCTGAGCTTACTGTATACAGATGCTCAATTTATTGGAAATTATCACTCCCCAATTGAATCTACTTCTGGAGATCACCACTGTGTATGCCAAGGAAATCCATGCTTCTAAAAAATTGGAGCAATCCTTCTCTCCATACATTCAACAGATGAGAGCCAGCAAATAGATGCATGGCCCTGCCAAGTTAACTCTCCCATACTAGCCATTTCTCCGGTTGGTAAACTTCTTGTCCTCCTTACACCATGAGGCCATCAACTGACTGGTGTTGTGGAATTTGTATAACTTCACCACGAAGTCCATGTTTAGCCAATCCTCTGGGTCTCTGAGTTTGTAGTACTTCTGGAATTTTTTCAGGAGGAAAACTCCGACACACCCTCCATTCTCATTGTTGATCAAGAACTTATGCATGTCTGTATGGTCGATTATCCACTTCAAAACTTCTATGCAAGGGAAAACCAGGGCTCTGTTGGATACCATGTGCAAATATGACCGTCAAATATTTGGTAACACCTGGTCATCGAGCACCCTTACATCCTGGTCATTGTGTGGGATACACTTCGGGTAATCCTCTCGGTTGATATTGTTGAAAAGGTCCCCCCACTGTGGGAGAATTACTTTGGATCCAATGCTTGCTTTTGTATCACCAAAGATTGGAGGTTGGACAAAGGATTTCTTTGTTGAGGTTTTTATGATCGGCTCTGCCCTGGGAGTGTACTCCAACTTCCTCGCAGTACCAAGAGAAGAACCTTCACCTATTTCTGCTTCCTTTATCTTGGGTTCTCTCTACGAGAGTCTGGTGGTTGTCTTTCTCAGAGGCATTTTCCCTACACCTTAGAAAATAGTTAGAGACTATGAAAGAAATGAGATCTATATATAGAAAATAATGACTGTCGAATTGAAAAATTTGAACACATACCTCTGTTGCTTATTGAACCTGATCTTGATAACCTGAGAATTAGAAGAGTCTCGAGATTCTTTCCTTGCTTCTTCAGATGCTTTGGAATTCAAACTTGTGCAAAAAATGAAATTTTTCAAAGCCGTTCTAGAGATTTAAACAGGGATGAACTTACCTTGTCACATTAGCCATTCAATTTGGGTTATGAGTGTAGTTCTATTAAATATGCCGCTAGATATTCAAAGACGTTTTAAAATTAAATTCGATCATGGCTTGACGACATCGGTGTGGGTTGTAATGTGGCCTATTGGATATTTCATATTGTTGTTGTTTAATCGGCACATGAGGTAGAAACAAATGTGGGATGAAGCATTAACTAGTCTATTAAATGTCAAAATCCAACCGTGTCTTGTGTTGAAAACATCCCATCATTTTTCTAGTCCAGCTAATGAGTCAGGGGTCGAGGTTCTGCTTCGAACACTTTTCGTTGATATCTTCTTGCAAAATATCTGACGCCGATCGGTCTTGCCATAAAAATTTGATGTGGAAAAACTAACTTGGAGGCATGAATAGGACACAAGGAACATTAATATGTCTTGGGACAAAACCAAGTTATGTGACATTGTTGGCCCTTGACCAAGTTTTGGGAGATTCCGGGTCATGTTGACTTATTTTGGACTTGGACAGCATGTCGAAGGAGGAGCGCAAGATGAAGTAGAGATCACGGGATCTCAACCCCCTTTTGGGTCCTTTTTGGGTATTTGGAAATATGTAACGGGAATGGGATGTCGGCCCATGGGTTTACCCATGCTTAGGCCTATTTTGTAATGTATAAATAGATGTCTAGGAAATGTAAGGAAGGGAATCTATGTGATGAAAGGATGTATGCTAAGTGCAAGTAGGTTATGTAAGTTCTCTATGCATGACTGTAAGAGACTTGCAGAGCTAAGTGTAAGTGGTTGTAACAGATGGTGGAAGGCTTTGTGCTGTAACGCAAAGAAGAAGGATCTAATGATCTGTGTAGATCTTTTGTCCTATGCAAAGAAGGATTTTGAGGCTTTGTGCTTGTAACCCATCAAAGAAGATAATAAAGAAGAAGATTTGGTGGACCTAGCCCGAGGGTGAGGGTGAACCACGTAAACACTGTGTCGTTTTGCTTTGTGCCTTGTCTTGATGTGTTTATGTCTCCTTTGCTAAGTGCTTTGATAGATATAGATAAATCTTCTTATTCTCTGTGCTAATGATGTATAGAATGTTGGATTTGACCTATATGAATGCATGTAGTGCTTGAATTTTTTAGATATGATCTATTTCTTTATGCTAAGTGCTTAGATACATCAGATGTGAGTAAGTGTTGCGATGCTCTGGTTGATCTGCAAAGTAGATATTAGCTACATATTGATGAAATGACAGTGCTAAGTGCTTTATTAAGTATCATAATCATAGATCTGTGTCCCAGCTAAGGTTGTAGACATCTGAGTCCTGCAACCACCCCTACCTCTACCTTGGGTGAGACTTCATCTTCTTCGTTGGTGTTTCTGATGAAAGGGCCGGTAGTTAGGGTTTTGTCGGTGCATTGTTGTAGCATTGAACCCTAGGTCTGCCCCTGTGCCAATAAATAGTTCTGTTGCTGTGACCTGAAACTGTGATTGCTGGGAACTGAGAAAGAAGAAGCTTTATGCAAAGATTCGACCTGAAACCGTGAAAGCTTTGTGCGTAGATCCATTTCCCTAGGGCATAGCATTTTACTTGACCCATTAAGCTTTGTGCCAAGATGAAGTTCATATATGAAGAAAAGAGGTCAGATCTAAAGAGAAAAAGGATCAGATATGAAGAAAAGAGGTAAATTCTATAAGCTTTGTGCTCTGATAAAGGTAAGAATAGTAGAAAAGTTATATATCTGAAAGCTTTGGGCTTTGTAAAAGTAAGATAAGTGAAAATTTGTTGTTTCTAAAGTATGGATCTAGGTATGTTTGATATATTCTATCCTAGCTTGAAAACTAGGGCACTAATAGATGAAAGAAGATTTGATATGAATAGATCTGATAAGAATAGTGAAAGATATGTTATACCTATGCATAGAAATAATGTTTGGACTAACAAATGGATGCAGGACCCTAGAAATAATTTTTTGCAGGTTAGCCCCTATGATCTTCGTGCACAGTACATGAAAAGTTGGGGATCATTTAAAAGAAAAAGAGGATTAACACTCTATTACAATTGCAGAAGACCAGGACATCTTGCTAAGGAATTCCCTGGGAGAAGACCTAGTTGTCTATGTTGCAAATATATGGACCATGAAGTGTTGGATTTCCCTAGAATGATTGCTAAGCTTGAAAAAATGAATCTGAATCAAGAAAACCCTAAGGCAGATCCAAAAATGGCATAATCCCAGAAAGAATAAGAGAAAGTATTGTTACAGATGAGAGAAACCCTGAATGACCACCAATATATCAAATTATCAAAGATATTTAAAGAAAAAGAATTCCTTGAAGAAAGAATAGGAGACTTTGATATTGACTGCATTCTGGATGAGGAAACACAGGTGAATATCATGACAGAGAGAACTTGGGAAGCTATAGGGAGGCCTACTATGACTCTCTCATTAGGAGGAATAGGGTTATTTAGAGGAAAACTGAAAAACCTATGTGGAAAGCTCACTCAGATGCCTATGAATGCCAATGGAACTTCGACAGAAGAAGAATTTGAGATTATTAAGTTTATTGAGGACAATGCCCCATTTACCATGTTACTAGGAAAACCTTGGATTGATAGAGATCAAGCCAGATGAAAGGAACAAGAAGAAGTTTTGGAATAGAAGAAACAAGAGTTAAAAGATTTCATGACTAGAAGTATCACACAATTGATTGAAGAATAGGAGAATAGATCGAATATAGTTAACACTAGAGACACGGATGTCAAATATGCAAGAACATTAGAAGACCCTTAGAAGACTGAAGTACCTATCCCAGAGAAAGAAGAAGTATATCCTAGGAAAGAATCCCAATAGTGCAAAGTGACTATATCCAAAGAAGATAAGAATAATAATGGAAAACAGAATACTGAGATGAAGCTCACTGGAAAGAAGGATATAAAGCTAATTAAGAAGAGGGATAAGATGCAAAATTTATAGAAGGTTCCATATGGAACTTCACAGAAAGAAAATTTTCAGAATTGGAGCTTCATTGAGATATCAGAATAATGACACGTGGCACTTCGTCGTGGCAAAGAAATATAGTCGTTGGGGACATTATAACTATTCGACTGCCACCCTAAATGGGTAGAAAATAAATTAAAGCTCGACACCAGACTGTTGGACCATGCCATAATGGACAAAACAAATTTAATGAAGGCATCACTGCTCGAACTGGACCATCCCGACTAGCAGATGAGAAACAAACCAAGCACAGGGTTGATCTCACCAATGATAAATTGATTCTGAGCATACTACCTACCTATATACCACCTTTGAGCAGTGCAGTAAATCGCGATAGTGTGCCCAGAGACTGTGAGTACCCCTTGGTCACTGTGTACCTCCTGAAAGGGATACACATAGTTCATGTAGATCAAGAAAATATTGCAGCGTTGAATTTTACTGACTTTAACCTTGATGACAAGAAGGTCTATAACATGCTCACCCCACATAAATACCTGACCAGAACAAAGGGAAAGAATTCGAATATTATCCCTCAATCATGGAACCATAAACTCACACAGTACACACTGCTCAACGTCATGAATATTCCTCACTTTGGAAGACACCAAGAGGTGAATGCATGTGTCAAGTTGTTGCTTTCTTGTTACCATGGTGGTTATCTATGGTTAAACTGTTCTATCAATGTTGATCCGACATTGATCAATCAGATAACAAGATTAAGCATGCAAGGACCTGACCCACAGGAGTTTTACCCCATAAAAACCATGGATCACGCTCTAGAACAAAGGATAAAGGACACCTATGGCAATGTCAAGAAGGGCACGCGAGGCTACAAGGTAGCTTCTATCCAGAGTGGCGCAGTTCACCTTTCCTATCAATTAATCGCAAGGAAGTTAGCACGCAAGAACCGACCAACCCAAGTCACTAGTTTTGTAGTCAACCTCGCAGGGAAGTGCACGGAGGGCATACAAATAAATTGGGTGCAATACCTGGTGAACCAATTAGAACTCGACTGTATAGAACCCCAGGATCAAGGGTATGAATTTCCCTTCAGTTGGCTATTGATCCTGATCGCTTTCATTGCCTAGGAGATGCCGGAAGGTGCGACCTTCCCAGATATTGAGCCCTTTGAACCTCTAGCCGTGAAGTTCTGTACACTATGGTATTCCAGTGAAATGAATAAGAAATGGCATTAAAATGTCGCATTCCACACATATTTCAAACAGTTGAAGGTATCCATCCAATCCGAGTCACACATGACTCCAAATACTCTCCACAGGTTTCGTCCTTTGATGAAGTTCAGCGCTGATCGACATTTTATTTACATCACAACGCACGCTGATGGAAATAAGCAACAACTGTAGTCCTACTACAAGTTGATGGAGGAGGACTTGGAAGAGATCACCAAGGAATGGTCAGAGGACCTCCTTATTCCAACAGATCCTATGGAGATATCCGACATAGACAGCCCAAAAACTGCATAGGATACACCCAGACCTAGCAAGACAAAGAAGACTGAAGAGGTTCAAGATTTAGATAGTACATCCATGAAGAATGCTTCCATATCACCGGAGCAAGGAGGTGATGGCGAAGAGATAGATGGAACAAAAACTGAGCAAAAGAAAGGCAAGGTCACATTGCCTAGAGATGAGGAGGACCCCTCGGAGAAAAGGAAGGTTTCCCCTCTGAAGCCTTCTTCCCGGAAGAAGTTGAAAGCAACAATGACCAAGCTGCAGACTATCCTCACCCTAGATGACTTTGATTTCATCATAGCAACTCAGGAGGAGATGTATAATCGAATTTAATTTGAGCTCCAAGGGGTGCAGTAGGCACTACAGTCTAGCAGCACAGTTTCCAATGCACCTCTGTCAGTAGGAACACTAGAACTGGGTGATGATCTAGCTCAACTCCACCGAATCACTGACACAATCGAAGCTTGCCTTCGATGAGAACAGGAAGAAACAATGCAAGCCACCTAGGCTTTGACACAAGTACAGGGAGTCCTTCTAGAGAAACATAGTTTTGTAGAAAGGGAAAGGATTTCTCTCCAAGTGAAGTGGGATGAAGAAAAAGAATAGCTGCAGCAAAGAAAGGAACATTTGCTTGCCGAGCAACTTGAAGTAAAGGAAATGGTCAACAGATCACTTTGCTTTGCGACAGTCGTAGAAGTAAATACTGAAGAGTGAGTTCCATAGTAGGTGGCGTAACTTGAAGAAGTAATCCAGAAGCTACAACAACGCATTGCAGACTTAGAGCTCCACGCAGTACCCAAAACTTCATAGGAGATAAGGGACCAAAGAGAAATAACTTCCCACAACGTGGTTGAGAGACTAAAGGCTCTTTCCATAGAGTGAAAATAGTTAAGTAACCAAAGTGCCCAAACATATGAGAACCTCACCAAGAATCCATAGTTACAGGCCTTGG
This sequence comes from Picea engelmannii, assembly GCA_009831015.1. NCBI lineage: Eukaryota > Viridiplantae > Streptophyta > Pinopsida > Pinales > Pinaceae > Picea > Picea engelmannii. The sequence continues at coordinate 463,801 of ML777301.1, read as the reverse complement.
AGTCACAACTCCAGGAATCAAAGCAGCATGCAGACACACTACAGGTGCAGCCGAAGGCGCTGTCGACCGTAGAAAGAATGAAGCGGTCTCAAGAGTAGTGCACCACCCAACAGTAGATCCATATGATTCAAAGCAAGGTTATGGAAGTAACTCAATGGCTCTAACCAATACAAGATAAGGTGTGCCAACTATTCACAGAGGTTGAAATCCGAGGAGAAGAGCTAGAATAGGTTGTCATTGCAGCAGAACAACGCCTAGTGGGGCAAATTAACGATTTAGTGATCCGGGAGTTCACTGAGCAAGAGGTTGAAGCACAAAAATTGGTTGAAGCCACTCGAGGCATTCGAGGAATAACTCGTTAGACCAGAGTGACTCAGGATGGGTCATAGGTGAGTGTTGGGGGCCTGTTGGCCCTTAACCAAGTTTTGGGAGATTTTGGGTCATGTTGACCTATTTTTGACTTTGACAGCCTGTCGAAGGAGGAGCACAAGATGAAGTGGAGATCATGGGATATCGGCCCCCTTTTGGGTCCTTTTTGGGTTTTGGGGAATATGTAACGGGAATGGGATGTCAACCCATGGGTTTACCCATGCTTAGGCCTATTTTGTAATGTATAAATAAATGTCTAGGCAATGTAAGGAAGGGAATATGTGTGATGAAAGGATGTATGCTAAGTGCAAATAGGGTCTGTAAGTGCTCTGTGCATGACTGTAAGAGACTTGCAGAGTGAAGTGCAAGTGGTTGTAATAGACGATGGAAGGATTTGTTCTGTAACGCAAGGAAGAAGGATCTAGCAAGCTGCGCAGATCTTTTGTCCTATGTGGAGAAGGATTCTGAGGCTTTTCACTTGTAACCTATCGAAGAAGCTAATAAATAATAAGAGTTGGTGGACGTAGCCCCAGGGTGGGGGTGAAGCACGTCAACAATGTGTCGTTCTGCTTTGTGCCTTGTCTTGATGTGTTTATGTCTCCTTTGCTAAGTGCTTTGATAGAGATAGATAAATATGCTTATGCTCTATGATAATGATGTATATGATGTTGGATTTGACCTATATGAATGTGTGTAGTGCTTGAATATGCTAGATCTGATCTATTTATTTATGCTAAGTGCTTAGATATATCAGATCTAAGTAAGTGTTGCGATGCTCTGGTTGATTTGTGGAGTAGATATTAGCTACATATTGATGAACTGACAGTTCTAAGTGCTTTCCTAAGTATCATAATCATAGATCTGTGTCCCAACTAAGTTTGCAGACATCTGAGTCCTGCAACCACCCCCACCTCTACCTCAAGTGACACTTCATCTGCTTCGCAGGTGTTGCCGAAAGGGCCGGTAGTTAGGGTTTTGTTGGTCCATTGTTGTAGGATTGAACCCTGGGTCTGCCCCTGTGCCAACAGACACCCCTACGTGACAAAGACACGTGGCACTTGAGACCGACATCTTCATTTACTCGAGTTAATCGGAATTGAGACTGTCCTTAAGATATATGTTCTAAACTCGATCCTATCTCTCTGACACCAAAAAATTATCAAGGATCAGTAAATGGCGATAAACCTACCCAAGTCCTCCCGGATCGAATCTCTTGAAAAAGTCCCAATGCTGAAAGTGTATCAGGGATCAACGATCGATGGTTTCTTTAACGCAAAAAAAATCGATTGTTTTAATATTTTTAGATTTTCCTCGACCTTGAGAAAGCTCATTAGTCATCAAATATCGATGGTTTCTTTATGTCTTTTGTCAATGTTTGTCCCTCCCATACTTTGCCGATGTCGATGGGGATTGACTATCTCTTGACGCTTCGTGGAAAATAGATCACACAAACCAACTCTGCCTTCTACCAATGTCAATGGGCATCGACGATTGATGATTAGTGTAACTGTGTGGCCACTTTACCTTCTTGCATTTTGTTGACGTCGAACACCTGCGCATCAGTCGCAATATTAACTGTAGATTCCTATTTCGGATGTCAAGTTATTTTAGACACGAGGTTTCATTTAACAAGTTCAACAAACCTAACTTGATTGATAAGAGTCATGAAGAAAAAAACAAAATAAACCATCCTCCAAGTGAACCCAAATTAGACAGTAAAAGAAAACAAGTGGTACCCAAAAAGAGATAAAAATTTATAAGGCTTTTAGGGTGTGTTGAGCGCTCAACAAATGGCGATTTACTGGGTGAAAGAAAAATCTTTGTTCCTTCCCCAGGCTTAGCTAATGCCAAATATGGTTAAGAACCTAGATGGTTTTTCTTTTATGAGAGTCTCTTCTATCCTTGCGTTTAAAATTCCCTCGGTTCGTGAATCCAAGCCCACCTATGGATTTTCATCCTTTAGTCCACCTTCATTCCTCTTAACCATAACCCATGCCCCCTTTTGACAAGGGTTGAGTAAATCATTCACTGGAACCAAGACTTTTAGTTATCATCATTCACTTGTTGCAGTGTTTCTACACTACCACCGAGCATCCATAGCCCCGACGGAGTCACCCCAATGTCACAGACCTTGATCCACTGCCAGCGAGCATCCATAGCCCCAACTGAGTTATCTACATACCCTCTCCTACTTCATGCTCATTTGATATAATTGATTTATTTTTGGCAGAGATGCTCTGAGAAAGTTTGAAAGGAGGATGTCTAAGATGAGATGGTTAAGGTGAAATTTTTCCTAGCTTTGTCTTGAGGTACATGTGGTCCTTTGCAACTTACCATCTTTCCCTTTAGGTTTTACGAGACCACCCGATAGACACTTCATCATTTTCCAAGGTCGTTTATTTGCAACGATTAGATATAGAACTCTTTTAAGAAAAACAAAGTTTGTCCAACATTTCTTTTGTTGCATGCAAGCATGAGTCAGGAGTAGAGTTTGCTACACCTTATTGATTAAGATCAACCAATGCCTTGCAAAACAAAACTTTATTGCACAAAAATAACACACAAAATAAAAACAAAAATTAATTACTCTGCAAAAGTAGAATAACATGAAAACACACACATTTTTTTTAACATAAATATTATTTTAGGGCTTGGCCATTCACTGGGAGGGCCTCAAGTTCCCCTCTCATATTTTGCAACCGATACATGCCTACCCCAAGTTTCTCGGCTACCTAGAAAGGTCCGAGCCATAGATTTTGAAACTTTGAATGTTTTCCCTTCAGTTCATTTGCTCTATCCCATTTCAGGACTAAGTCACCTACTTCAAAATTCTTCTCTCTGTCCTTATGCTTGTGAAACCACCTTTTAACTATCTATTGATGAGCGATGAACTTTTATTTTTATTTATCCCTTTCTTCTTCCATCATGAGGAGGGTATCAATTCTCTATTGAATAACTGATGAGGGTTGTCTTCTAGATCCCTGAGCAAGATGAAGAGATTGAAGGTATAGCCCGTTCAGGAGAATTTCTTCTTGTCCGTATACTAGAAAGTATGGGGAATTCCCTATAGATTCCTTGGGTGTTACTCTATCAAACCATAAGGCATTATGAAGCGAACTATGCCAATTTCTTTGATTATATACAACTGTTTTCTTCAATATCCTCACTAGGTTCGTATTGGTTGATTTTGCCACTCCATTCCCATGTGGATATTAAATTTTTGTAGAGTATCTGATTATGATTCCTTTGTCTAGAGAAAACTCTATTAGTAGGGTGGAATAAAAGTAAGAAATATTATCAAAAACAATAACGGAAGGCGTACCGAACCTTCTAATCAACTGTTGTTCTATGAATTGGATTACCACCTTTTCATTTACGTGAGTCAAAGGGATGGCCTCTCCCCATTTCATAAAATAGTCTGTAGCAGTCAATATGTATATATGTTCTTTTGAAGAACTAAAGGTAATTTCTCCTATGACATCTAACCCCCATTGCTCGAATGGTCTAGATATGGCCGTTGGTTGGAGTGGGGAAACTGCTCTCTTTTCCCTCCCCACATTTATTTGAAAAGTTTTACAGTTTCTAGAGTATGTATGAGTGCCCATAAAAAAATTAGGCCAGTAATAGCCGACTCTCAATATCTTGTGAGCTGTGGTATTCCATGCAAAGTGTCCACCTGCAGGACCATCATGGAGCTCCTTCAAAACCTTTTCTGCATCTTCACGTTCGAGACATCTCAAAAGTATCCCATCATAACTTACGTGGAAAAGAACTGAATTTATGAGGTGATATTGTGTTGATTTTAGTCTGAGAGCTCTCCTTTCTTTAGGGTTTAGGTTTTCTCGGCAAGTCCCATGATGCAAGAGATAAATTAGTTTTCTATACCAAGAATCCTTCCCCGGGGAAACATATAAATCCTCACTACCCCATAACACCAATTCATTCTCCCATCTGGAGTCTTCATTTACTTGGTCTTGGGCTTCAACGACCAGTTTACACAATTCATGTCCTTTAACCAGTTTGGCAGGTTTTATATCTAGATCGAATTCTTGGACAACTGCCATCCAATTTCTTGTCTTTGTGTTTGTTGACCCTTTAAATCTTTCCCTTAAGTCAAAGAGGTTCTCCAAATTGGATACCCTTTTCGATATCATGTGAAACTTGGGTATGTTCCTAGAGTGGTTCATTTCACATCTTTGTTCATGGGAATCAGATTTTACTAATTTCTCTTGGAATAATTCATCATCAATAGCCAGGTATTTAAAATTTTCATGATTGGTTAGGAAGTTTATAATCTGTTCATATCCTTCAAAGACCTTCCAATTAGAAATATTGTTGGGCACTAATGGTTTTTAGAGAAGTTCCAAAGTGAACCTGGAGGCTTCATGGTTTTCTAAAGGGGATAGCCTTGAGGTAGCAATGGCCAGGGAATCAACAAGAGTATTATTTGTCTTGGGAATCAATGTTATATTGAAGGCCTCAAAAAGTTCTATTAGCCTGTGCACTTCCTATTGATAAAGGTGGAGAGAGTTGCAATGTATAGTATTATTTACTTGCCTAACGATGATTTCAGAGTCCCCAAAAACTTTTAGTTCTTGAACGTTTAAGTCTATGGATTTCTTTAGTCCTTGCACTAAAGCTTCATACTCGACAGTATTATTAGTGCATTCAAATTCTATTATGTAGGACATGCAATTTCGCTTCCCCTTTGGGTCAATGAGGATACATATCTCTCCCAACCCTTCTTGTGATTTAGACCCATCAAAGTACAGGGTCCAAACTTGTCAGCGGAAATGATCAACTTCTCCATGCCTACTAACTTCCTCCTCTCCACCTACTTTGTTTTTGGTTTCCAATAGAGGTTCTGGATAGAAGAGGGTTTCTTCCACCCCCACTAGTATATTTACTTGAAAAGTAATTTCAAAGTTTTGAGTAAGAGGCACATCAGATGAGAGAGGGGAGAAATTGTCGAAATTAGAATCACAGGAGTAGTTGCCTAGCACGGGGAAATCTGTCAACGATGGTTCGTTGAAGACTTCTAAATCAATGAAAGTATGTTTGAGATAGGTTTCCCTATCGATCCTAATAATGTTTGCATGTCCCTTTAATGGCAACCAAAGTTGAGCTCGGTCTGTGATAAAGTATCCATTCAACTTTTTAGACCAATCTCTACTAAGTATCTGTCCATAAGCTTCTGGTATATCTAACACAATGATACATTTTCCTTTAATCTTTTTAAATCTTCTACTATGTTGTAGTCTATCTTGTGTGATTCTCATGTATGGATTTTTATAGGATTTCTTTGGGAGACAAAAGGTGCTTTCGGGTGATCAAATATTTATTTTCCTTTCAAATTTTCGGAAATGACAAGGTCATTTGAGTCCAACTGACCCTTACTTCGCATTTGCACAACCAAAACCTCAACAGGTGGTTCTTGAACCTCAAATATATCATCAGAAGGCATTGGCAAGGTAGGTTTCCTTCCCCTGCACTTATTTTCATGTCTACGATTTCATTTGACAACTCATTTATCATCTATTGTAGGTATTCTATGTATCCACTTCCCTTTTTGAGACCTTTTTTAGTTTGTTTCCCTGGGGGTCTAGTCAACAAGAGTCCTCTCCTGGGTGGATGTTGAGATTCCTTCTTAACTAGTGAAACATGACCCTCTTTACATCCCTTCTTTTGGAATTCAATTGTTTTGGCTTCCTCAAAATTTTTAGCTAGGGTATGCTTGGCAACCCTTTTTACAAAAATGGAAATATAAGCAGAGAGAGCATTAGCATATACCTCAATTTGCAACTACTGAGTGGGTTTAGCTTCATGTTGAAATTTGATCAGGATAGTGGTAAAGTTGTGTGCAAAATGAAATTATTCAAATCCGTTCTAGAGATTTAAACATGGATGACCTTACCTTGTCGCATCAACCACTCAATTTGGGTTATGAGTGTAGTTCTATTAAATCTGTTGTGAGATCTTCAAAGATGTTTTAAAATTAAATTTGATCGTGGGTTGACGGCGCGGGCGTGGGTTGTAATGTGGCCTATCGGGGATTTCAAATTTTTGTTGTCCAATCGGTGCACAAGGTGGAAATAATTGCAGGATGAAGGATTAACTAGTCTATTAAATGTTAGGATCTGATCTTATCTTGTGTCGAAAAAATCCCATCATTTCGCTAGTCTAGCTGATGAGTCGAGGGTCGGGGTTCTACTTCAAACACTTTTTGTTGATATTTTCTTGAAAAATGTATGATGCTGATCGATCTTTCCGTACATAGCTGACGTGGAAAATATGACTTGGAGGCATGAATAGGACAAAAGGAACCTTAATATGAATCGGGACAAAACTAGGCCGTACGACAACCCTACATGACAAAGTCACGTGGAAGTCGAGATCGACGTCTTCATTTATTAGATTCAATTAGAATCATGACTTTCCTTAAGCTATAATTTCTCAAACCAATCCCATATCATTGATTCCGAAAAAGTATCAACGATCGGTGATCGGCGATAAACCTACCCAAGTGCTCTCGGATCGACTCTCTCAAAAAATTCCCGATGCTGAAAGTGTATCGAGGATCGGGGATCGACGATCGACCATTTCTTTAATGCAGAAAAAATCGATTGTTTTAATCTTTTTAGATTTTCCCCAACCTCGAGAAAGTTCATCGGTCATCTACTATCTGTGGTTTCATTATGGATTTTTTCAATGTCTATCCCTCGCATACTTTGCCGACGTCGATGGGGATCGACTATCTCTTGAAAATTCATGGCGAATAAATCACGCAAACCAAATTCAATTTCTGTCGATGTCAATGGTGCATCGATGATTGGATATTAGTGTAACTGTGTGGCCACTTTACCTTCTTGCATTTTATCGACGCCAAACACTGGCGCATCAGTCGCAATGCTAACTGCAGATTCCTAGCTCATATGTCAAGTTATTTTAGACATGAGGATTCACTTAACAAGTTCAAACAAACCTGACTTGATTGATAAGATTCATGAAGAAAAAAACAAAATAAACCATCCCCCAAAGTGAACCCAAATTAGACTGTAAAAGAAAACAATTGGTACCCCAAAATTGATAAAATTTCATAAGGATTTTAGGGTTTGTTGAGCGCTCAACAAATGGTGATTTACTGGGCAAAAGAAGAATTCTTGTTCCTTCCTCAGGCTTAGCTGATTCAGAAGTTGGTTATAAACCTAATTGGTTTTGTTTCTATCAGAGTCTCTTCTATCCTTGCATTTAAAATTCCCTCGGTTCGTGAATCCAGGCCCGCGTATGGAGTTTCATCCTTTATTCCACCTTCGTTCCTCTTGACCATGACCCACTCCCTCTTTTGACAAGAGTCGATTAAATCATTCATTGGCACAAGGCCTTTTAGTTATCATCATTCACTTGTTGCGGTGTTTCTCTGCTACTAGCGAGCTTCCATAGCCCTGACAGAGTCACCCAAACATCATAGACCTTGCTCTGCTACCAATGAGTGTCCATATCCTTGAACGAGTTATCTACATACCCTCTCCTACTTCTTTCTCATTTGATATAATTGATTTATTTTTGGCAGAGATTCCTTGAGCGAGTGGGAGAAGGACATATTTTATCTGCAAGATGAGATGGTTAAGGTGAAATTTTTCCTAGCTCTGTCTCGAGGTACATGTGGTCCTTTCGAACTTATCACCTTTCCCTTTAGGTTTTACCATACCACCAGGAGGACACTTCATTATTTTCCAAGGTCATTTATTCGCAATGATTAGATACATAACTCTTTTAAGAAAAACACAGTTTTTCCAACGTTTCTTGTGTTGCATGAAAGCATGAGTTAGGAACAAAGTTTTCTACACCGTATTGATTAAGTTCAACCAATGCCTTGTGAAACACAACTTTATTGCATAAAAATACCACACAAAAGAAAAACAAAAATAAAGGACTCTGCAAAAATAGAATAACATGAAAACACAAACATTTTTTTTTAACATAAAAATTATTTTAGGGCTTGGCCATTCACCGAGAGGGCATCGAGTTCCCCCCTCATATTTTCCAACCGATACATGCCTGTCCCAAGTTTATCAACTACCTAGAAAGGTATGAGCCATAGATTCTGAAACTTTGAATGTTTCCCTTCGGTTCATTTTCTCTAACCCATTTTAGGACAAAGTCTCCTACTTCAAAATTATTCTCTCTGGCCTTATGCTTGTCAAACCACCTTTTAAGTATCTATTGATGAGTGATAGAATTTGATTTTATTTCTCCCTTTATTCTTCCAGCATGAGGAGGGTATCAATTCTCTGTTGAATAACTGATGAGGGTTGTCCTCTAGATCCCTGAGCAAGATGAAGAGATTGAAGGTATAGCCCGTTTGGGAGAATGTCTTCTTGTTCGTATACCAAAAAGTATGGGGAGTTCCCTATAGCTTCCTTGGGTGTTACTCTATCATCCCATAAGGCATTACGAAGCGAACTATGTCAATTTCTCTGATTGTATGCAATCGATTTCTTTAATATCCTCACTAGGTTCTTATTGGTTGATTCTTCCACTCCATTCCCCTATGGACAATAGTTTGTAGAGTATATGATTATGATTCCTTTGTCTAGAGAAAAATATTTTAGTAGGGTGGAAGAAAAGTAATCGAAATTATCAAAAACAAGAATGGAAGGCATACCGAACCTTGTGATCAGTTGTTGTTCTATGAATTGGATTACCACCTTTTCATTTACATGAGACAGAGAGATTTCCTTGGCCCATTTCGTAAAATAGTCTATAGCAGTCAGTATGTATATATGTTGTTTTGAATTTCTCGTGGTAATTTATCCTATGACATATAACCCCCGTTTCTGGAATGGTCTAGATATGGCCACTGGTTGGAGCGGGACAGTTTCTCTCTCTTCCCTCCCCATGCTTATTTGACAAGTTTTACAGTTTCTAGCATATGTATGAGAATCCATAAATAGATGTAACACACCCATGATGGGGCATAAAATTGTTCAATTTTCTTAAAGGAAAGAAACTCCATTCATGGTTCCTAATTTGAAAGGTCAGGGAACTAGTCCGACCTCTTGGTCAAGGATCTCTGATTCCAAAGACAAACAATTCTCTAGGACCTTGATGGTCTCGTTCTATAGTTAAAAACAAAACCTTTAGGCTTCTTGATGCAGGTTTAAGGGTACCCGCGACCTTCCCTTTCGCCCTGCTGTGAAAACCTAGAGTGTCAGGCGTTATCAAATTCTGCCCATGTGACCATTCCCATGACCACAGACTGAACCTGAATAGTGCGTCACATTTCGCGACTTCAGGATTTATGCATGCAAGTCGCTCCTAACTCTTTTCTTCCTGAGCTCATGATCCCCGATGTTCCGATCGAAGATATTTTCTCTCAGAGCTATCTCTTCTTTCTAGGTCCCTCTAAATATGACGATGGAAAAACCAAGTGCCAATTCAAAAGGTGTTTCAAGATTTCGCATATCAGGAATCCCCGATACGGCTCACCTACGTTCTCATGATATCTGAAACCCTAACACCAGATCAATGGTCCACATGCTCCCACGATCCAATGGTCTAATTTGTTCCTTCTTGTATCGATACTTTATGTTTCATGAAGTTGAAAGAATCCTCACCTCTGATCTTCTGATACCTGATTTCCTGAAATATTCTCTGCGACAAATCAATGGTATATACTTCTCCTCTCGATCAACGGTCCAGATCCTCCTTTTGCAAATCAGAATTTCATGACTTGCGACCTCCCAGTCACAACTTTCTTCACATCCCCGACTTCTGAGATGCTGACATTTCAAGGCTCCCAAATATGACTGTTCAGACTCCTCTAGATCTAACGATCCATATCTCGTCACGAATTCACATATCGGGACTTTGTGAGTGAGCTAACCCTGACTCCCTGACTCCTGAATTCTGAAAGGATCTTAATGAATGATATCTCCTCCCTTGGCCTCCGGCCATGTGAATTTTCATCTTGACCCAAGGCCCAACTCTCAAGATCATTTGAATTTCGTGTATTGCGAGTTCTCATTGCTTCCTCCTTTAAAATTTCCATCCTGTGAGTCAGCGAAATGATGGTCTCTCACCATGCATCCCTCCAAATGGATGACTATGATGATATCAGGATAACCAATGGATTTGATCTTTTCTTGAGTTCGTGTTTCATGAATTCTCATGAATGGTTCTTTGACTTCTTCAAGTTGTGAGTTAGTGAAATGTTGACCACTCACCACCCGTCCATTTTAGTGGACGGTCCCAATGATTTTAGAACTTGTCTCGTGCACCTTCCTCCAGATCCAACGATTGTTGGTCCACATGCTTCAGATCTATTTTCCTCCTGTGCTCACTTCTCGTTGTCTGGATGTGGATTTCGACAACCCAAATATTCTCCTCTACAACTGATCTACGACCACTGTGTTCTCCCTCCTGAGCTTCCATGAATGGAGTTTGAAATTGGCCCTTTGATTCTTCTTCTATGAGATCGATGTTTTGAGTCTCACTCGCATTCTAAAGACGTTATCCCTCCTGAGCTTCTGAAACTTACTTAGTTCTAAGGGAACTCGACCCTCTGCTTCCTTAGAATACTTATGGTGGCCCTCCTGGCACAATATGTGCTTATCTCTTCTGATCTTGGTTCTTAGGGAATTCTGAGTTTCCACATACTCTTGCGGTAATCTACTTGCGTCAAATCGAAATTCTATGACCTTCCTTGATCCAATGGTCTAGATCACATCGCAACTTCAGGTTTTGAGAGTTTTAGTTGAGCCAATGTGCTAATCACTCGATGTGCGATCTTGCAAAGACTGAAGGAGTCGAGGCATTAACCTCGGTGCCCCTTCTTCAAATCTAATGGTCGCAACAGACCCCGGGTCCTCCTGAATGGATCTCATCCATTCATATTCTAAATTAAAAGATATTCCCTTTCAATACTTGAACCTCACTATCCTTCCTGAGATTCATCAGTTATGAAGGATTTAAGAGCGTTGCGCTCTTTCTCCTGGACTCAACACGTAGAAGGGTTTTCTGCACACCTCATGCGCTCCTCCATAAGGTCTATAACTTAAGTGGTTCTCGGACTCTGCTTTCCTCGCAGAGAGCTTCTGCACATCTACACTACCTCTCCTAAGATTAACAGACTCTATCCTCCCAAACACTCAGAATGACTAGGGGGTCGACATGCGTACATGAAACTATACCTAAGGTCGACGAACTCACAGTTCGCGACTCTAACTTAAGACACTACATAACTCAATCATTTATGAGAACATGTCATGTCCAAACCTTATAATTTCTTACTTTCCTAATTATAAAAACAAGAAGAAATAGAAGGGATACAATATATCCATTAATAAATCATGCATGTTCCTGAAAACATTCACCGTATAACCAATTCATACACCGTTACAACTTAATTACATAGGGTAGGAGAATAGTTATCTTTTACAGGTTGTCATCGACTAACTGATTGTGGGTGTTCGTCCTTCCACCCTACCATAGGCTCAGAGGCATTCACTCTTAGCACTCTGGCCACCCCCGTGCCACGCCATGATATCACTAGGGAACTCTCACAGTTCTCAAGGATTCTTTCTTTGTTCAGCTTCTACTTGGATTCCTTTGTCTGCAACTCTACGATATATCTATCTGTTATGGCCTCGAAGAGATTTATCAGATGCTCTCACTGCATGAATCTTGCGACCTTCCTTTCCTTATGCCCTGAAAAGCTCCGTGCATCTCCCTTATGAGCTCACGCTCTCGCCTATTGTCTCCCCTCTATTCCCCCCCCCCGTGTATCTATCTTACCTTCCTTCTTTTGGAAGTTTCTCAACCCATCACGTTCCTTCTATCAGAAGGAAGCTTAGGTATGAAGATCTCTGTGGTAATTTGGGTTGACATTATGCATCTAGATCATGCTCCCATTAATGGGGATGGTTGATAATTCAACCACTGGTCCTTTCGTCACTAACTGATTTTCTCTCCTTGGGATCCAAAGGAGGTTTTCATCCTCATCAAGGGAAATTTGGGGTTATTTGGTATAATGAACCCTCTCATATAGTTTTCACATTCTTCCTCTAGTGATATCATGGCCAGTACTTTCAAGGCTTCAGCCCCACAGTCAGTTATTGGCAATTCAGACAATAATACATTTATATTTTCCACATGCCTCAGCATAGAAATCCTATTTTATGATTTATTACAAGTTTGGGGAAACGGGGTGTTACAATTCCCTCCCCCTTAAGAGAACACCATCCTCGGTGTTCTTGATAAAAAACACCTGTCATGCCTTTCTCATTTAGTTGTTTCAGAAATCTTGATCTTTTTCTCTCGGTCAGGTCCTATTTCAGACCTTTAATCTTGGTCACCTTATTTCAATAATTCTTGGACAACAAGAACGTTAATCATAGTCTCATGCGAAAACATTGCATAAAAAATTCTAGGAAAATTTTCATAATCTTGGCACAATAATTATCTTCGTAGTTGGTGGATTTGGATCCACATGGTTGTTTTGTTATCCAGGCTCATTGTTTTTCCTTGACATACCCATTGGGTGCATGATCCCAATTCAATAGTTTACAATAACTATCAAGGTTTCATCTTCCTTGCGATCACTCACCCTCCAGGCTCAGGCTCAGGCATCCCCTTCTCTGATATACAGTCCCTCGGGTGATCCATATTGCCTTGCTAAGGTTTTATCACATAGGAAAACTACCCACCATGTGCATGATCCCGATAGTTTACAAGAACTATTAAGGTCTCCTCTTCCTTGCAGTCACTCACCCTTTAGGACTAGGATCAGGCATCCCCTTCACTGCTATACAGTCCCTCAGGTGATCCATCTTTCCCTACCAAGGTTTTCTCGCACATAAAGAATTTCAGAGACTCTATCGAGTCTTATAGTCGAGGCGTCCCTTAGGATTTCTCTTCTGAGGCATCCCTCCAGCTTGTGTTACCTCAACACAATGTATTTCAGGTGATCATGGCTTATCACGGGGTTCTCATGGCTCAACAGTAGCCATTTTTCATCATCTTCAACTTTGACAGCCTTCATTTGTCCTTTCTGGAAAGATCTTTTCTTCTCACTTGTATCACAGGTATACAAAATTCATGAGACATAATTATAAATTCGAACTTTTAGAATTTTATTGCAAATTTGTCACCCACATATTTTTCGATCTCTTCGTTTATTTTCAGATCTGTCCCATACGAAACCATATTCACAAGCATGGGACTTTCTTCCCTATAACATTCTATCTCAACAAAAAATTGGTCTTCCTTACGGGCTTACAACGTTTCCATATCCAAGACTCTTTCTTCCTGCAATCATTCCTCAGTGAGACAAATTGTTAGTTCTCATGCACATACATTTTTATTTCACCCTTACAATGTCATCACAACAATTTCATAATTGTGCATACTGACAATCAAGTTCACTTTCTCAAAAGGAAATACCATTCCTTGCAGTTTGGCTCAGTAGGCAATCGGTCTTTCTTATGGGCTTACAACACTACCATATCCAAGACCCTTTTCCTCATGCAGTTCATTCTTCACACAACCAAACAAACTGTTAGTCTCTCATGCCTCCATGTGTGTGTATATATATGTGTGTGTGTGTGTGTGTGTGTGTGTGTGTGTGTGTATTCAAAACCATGCATACTAACAGTTCATCACATCTACATAAACATAAAAAAAAAAGGTATTTCAATCCTTGCCTATGCCTCATTTCAACATACCAAACCTTTCAAAACGTAATTCAACATTTCAAATCATTTTAACAAATGTGCCAATATTCATGGCCACATTCATACCCAATGCACTCTTGCATTGATTTCAAGTTTGTCACACTTTATGACAGGTTCTTGGTCATCGTGTGTTGGAATTTAACCAACCTTTTCATCATATGGGCTATTCATTTTCATTCATTCTTATAGCAAGACCATATTTCCTGTTATAGGATGATCACGATCCCAAATTAGTACACATGAAACTTAAAAGTTTCGCATGAATGCACCCAAACATTATGCCTTCATTAATAACCAGGATGCCAACACTCATGGCCACCCAAATTTGGTTTTCTCTAACACCTATACAATGTGAGTAGAAATGTTGGAAGGTCCTCCTTCCTCAATGGGAAATCCATTGTCTGTCCTTTATGCAAATATGCATTTCCTTGAAGCAATTCCATGCAACGTGCTATCTATGAACACTTTTGTTTCCAATCGTTCCTTGATTGGTCCATGTATTCATGACATATTAGTTCATGAATTCTTCTGAGGGTTACAATCAGTCTTTACTACCAGAGGTTCACGCCTCCATCATCCAGGTTCTCCTTCCTGAATCATACCCTACTTGGGTATCTAAGGCATGCAACTACCTTTCAACATTTAATACATAACATTAAGAACATAAAACATTTCAGAAGGGATTCTTACCCAATCCCTTCATATGTTGTTCCACATAGGCATGAACATTTTTATATCGGTTATGGCTGCTAGCACCCCCTCTGATATTACCCCATCATCAGTGCTTTAGCAGGATTTTCACAGTCTTGTCAACAATCTTTCGACTACATCCTTCCCATGGTCACCCTCTGCTTGAGGTTGCCCATCATTGGCAACTGTCTTCATTGATAGCTCCAATTCCTTTCTATACATAGCATGCATCATAATACTCACCATTACATTAGTTGTAATATTAAACGAAATTCATGTATCATAACATTCAAATTCATAAAACATCTTCAAAATGTCCTAGCATATCTTCATGCACCTCATCACATTATCCTCAAATGTTTCCATAAGTGCAACACAAACATATTTTGATTGTATCTTCAACAATACAATCCTTATCACTATGGTGTCAAAACATTTACTTTTATTAGTAAATCAGTTTTCTCATCCAAGAGAAAAAATAATACTTAAAAAGGAAGAGTTGAGGACTCTCCCCTTCTTCCAACTCTTCCTACACCGTCTGGGACTTTTCATCCCAATTGAGTTATCACTAATGACCCACTGTCTTTTCTTAATCATGGCTTCAACCAAGCCTAATCAATTAAACGTACTCATTTATTCATTTAATCATACTCGTGGAGTTTACTTTCCTTTTACCAACTATATTGGTTTCCATAACTTCTCCTTTAATCCTACAACTCTGTTAGATAATTTAGGGTTCTTAGGGTGAGGAAGTGTTCCTCCTTTTCTCCCCCTTTACTTATGCAATCTACTTTTTATTGTGATCTTTCTGCCCTTTTCCTGAGAAGCCTTGGTTAGGCCTCACCCTAACCCTTTTTTTGAATACAACAACATGCTTTAATAGAATTTTTTTTGTTCATAATGGATCATTAACCTGTCCATCCATCACATTACCATTTGGTCATCTCGATGGTCAATATTCATTTATTAGTCGTCTACTCATTACGTGATGTTTTTCAAAATGTAATCCATGATTCGGGTATATATATATATGTATTCATATAAGCTTGTGGCTTACTGCTTAATTCTTAGCAGTCATTAAGGTTGTGACTTTTTTTTCCTGAAAAAATCTTCACACAGTTCCTCCAGAGGGAACTCCTTTAGCATGCAACTTCTTTATTGCATATCCATCACTATCTGTGCTAGACTCAACCTTGAGTTAGCTTTTATCTATTTACCAAACATTCCTTAAGGAATATAAACATGCATCTTTGTCATGTACCTAATTACGTATTTTGGTTTTGTTAACTTACATCCATGATGCATTTAACCATATTCATAATCATAAGCCTACATGTAGTTGTCATAGGTATATTTCACAACCCACATACATCTTTACTTTTAAGATCAGTCAACTAGGGATTGTTAACAATCCTTCTCATGTGATTCCCAAAGGCATAATCATTTGCCTCTTATTATGACAACATAAACATCTTTGCTCATTTACCCTTCTATCTAATCATATTAGTATTCCCTGAGAAAAGGGAATACACTCCCCTCAAGCTATTACTTGGAACATAACTTTTGTGACTCTTGAGAATGGGGTTAGCCATGCATCCATAGTATTTGTTTGATCTAGACAAGAGCGATTCTTTCTTTATATTTCCCTCATTTAGGCAGTCACCTCGTTCCTTTAGTATACCTATATTCTTACATCATATATGTGCATCACTTGTACATGTAATATCATTCATACCTAACTGGTATTAAATCAGGCTTTGTATCAAGAAGCTTCATAATGAATTAAATCCATGCACTCAAGCATAACACACACAAACCTAACCAAACATTTATCATGCAATCTCATTGCTTGCACCCCTTCCATGTCATTCACACACATGGACATATATGGCTTCTATATCCTTTTTCCAAGGATCTTCCAAGCATCCTTATGATCATGTATACACATTCGTGTATATGTAGGTGCATCTATTACACCTTTTTACCTAATGCATTCACTTGATAGTTTAATTTCATCATTAGTGTCCTTTAGTTTGAGACTTCAGTCACTTATAGGACTAATCTCATAGTCATACCTCGTGTTGGTGTTGCCTTCTCTCATGGCTATAACCAACCAGGGTCACTTTCCTCTTTATGTGACAACATCTTAGAAAGAAAACCTCCTTGCCTCGGAATCCATAGGGTATTACCCATCTCACTTTTCTTTGGTCAAGAGGAGTTATATACTCTGATTTTAATATAGTACAGTAACTATAACTGCCAAGGATCCTACCTGATCCTATTAGATTTCCTTTAATCCCACAAAGGTATTAACCATCATACACTCCACCATCATCAGTGCCTGGAGTTCCAACTGCCCATGCTTACAAGAAGTGTTGCGAACACCAGGTCACCCATCCTTCGGGCTTCAGTTGTCCTTGACAAAACACTGCCACCTTTAGCTATCCACATTCAAGTCTTATTATAAATGTTAATTAGCATATCTCTACTTCAATGAGAGTAGTTGTCACTTTGACAAAGGGTTAAAGAAATTCTTCTGCTGAAATTCAACAAGAATTCCCAAAATCACAGGTTCAATCTGCAGTCCTTCTCCTCAAGGAGTAAATGCAAATAGCAATATCTCCTTACACGACTCGTACATGAGCCCAAGTAGACCAAGTGTTGTAACCATGCTCTGATATCATTTTGTAACACACCCATGATGGGGCATAAAATTGTTCAATTTTCTTAAAGGAGAGAAACTCCATTCATGGTTCCTAATTTGGAAGGTCGGGGAACCAGTCTGACCTCCTGGTCAAGGTTCTCTGATTCCAAAGCCAAACAATTCTTTGGGACCTTGATGGTCTCATTCTATAGTTAAGCACATAACCTTTTAGCTTCTTGATGTAGGTTTAAGGGCACCCACGACCTTCCCTTTCACCCTACTGCGAAAACCCACAGTGTTAGGCATTAGGTCCTTCCACCATGTGACCATTCCCATGACCATTGGCTGAACCAAAATAGTGCGTCACATTTCATGACTTCAGGATTTCTACATGTGAGTCACTCATGACTCCTTTCTTCCTGACTCATGATCCCCGATGTTCCGATCGATGATATTTTCTCTCAGAGCTAGCTCTTCTCACTAGGTCCCTCTAACTATGATGATGGAAAAACCAAGTGCCAATTCAAAAGGTGTTTCAAGATTTCATGTATCAGGAATCCCCAATATGGCTCACCTCCGTTCTCCTGATCTCTGAAACCCTGATGCCAGATCAATGGTCCACATTCTCCCACGATCCAACGATCTGATTCTTTCCTTCTTGTATTGGGACTTTGTGTTTTGCGAAGTCCAAAGACTCCTCACCTCTGATCTTCCGATACCCGATTTCCCAAAATATGCTCCACGGTGGATCAATAGTCTATACTCCTCCTCTCGATCAATGGTTGAGATCCTCCTTTCGTGAATCCAAATTTCATGACTTGCGACCTCCCAGTCACAACTTTCTTCACATCCTCAACTTCCGAGATGCTGACATTTCGGGGCTCCCAAATCTGATGGTTCACACTCCTCTAGATCTAACGGTCCATATCTCATCAGGAATTCATGTATCGGGACTTTGCAAGTGAGACAAACCTGACTCCCCAACTCCCTAATGCTGAAAGGAGCTTAACAGATGCTAGCTCCTCCCTTGGCCTCTATCGATTTGACCGTTCACCATGACCCAGGGCCCAACTCTCAAGAGCGTAAGAATTTCATGTATCGTTAGTTATCGCTACTTCCACCTTTGACCTTTCCCTCCTATGAGTCAATGAAATGTTGGTCTCTCGCCATGCATCCCTCCAAATGGATGACTCTGATGATATAGAGATAGCCAATGGTTGTGATCTTTTTTGCGAGTTCGTGTCTCGTGAATTCTCATGAATGGATCTTTGAATTCTTCAAGTTGTGAGTCAGCGAAATGTTGAGCACTCACCATGCATCCCTTCCGATGGATGGTCCTAATGATTTCAGAACTCGTATCATGCACCTTCTTCCATATCCAATGACTATTGGTCCACACGCTTCATATCTGATGGCTCAGATCTATTTTCCTCCTGTGCTCACTTCTCACTTTCTGGATGTGGATTTCGATGGTCCAGATCTTCTCCTTTACAACTGATATACGACCATTGTTTTCTCCCTTCTAATCTTTCTTCAATGGGGTTTGACCTCTGCCCTTTGATTCTTCTTCTATGAGCTTGATGTTTTGAGTCTCACTCGCATTATAAATATGTTGTCCCTCCTGATCTTCTAAAACTTACTCATTTCTAAGGGAACTCGACCCTTTGCTTCCTTAGAAGACTTTTGGTGGCCCTCCTCACACACTTTGCGCTTATCTCTTATTAGCTTGGTTCTTAGGAAATTTCTAGTTTCCACATACTCTTGCGATAATCTGCTTGCGTCAGATGGATAGTCTATGACCTTCCTTGATCCAACGGTCCAGATCACATCGCAACTTTGGTTTTCAGTAGTTTTAGTTGCGCCAATGTGATAATCACCCAATGTGAGATCTTGCAAATACTGAAGGAGTCAAGGTGTTAACGTTGGTGCCCTTTCTTCAAATCTAACGGTCACAACAGACTCTGGGTCCTCCCGAACGGATCTCATTCATTCATCTTCTAAACAAAAATATATTCCCTTTCGATACTTGAACCTCACTATCCTTCATGAGATTCGTCAGTTATGAAGGATTTAAGAGTGTTGTGCTCTTTCTCCTGGACTCAACACATAGAATGTTTTTCTGCACACTTCTTGCGCTCCTCCATAAGGTCTAAAACTTAAGTGGTTCTCAAACTCTTCTTGCCTCGTAGATACCTTGTGCACATCTACACTACCTCTCTTGAGCTTAACAGACTCTGTCCTCCCAGAGACTTAGAATGACTAGGGGTTCGACATGCGTACATGAAACTATACCTAAGTTCGACGAACTCATAGTTCACGACTCTAGCTTAAGACACTATAGAACTCAAGCATTTATGAGAACAAGTCATGTGCGAACCATATAATTTCTTACTTACCTAATTATAAAACCAAAAAAAAATAGAAGGGATACAGTATATCCATTAAGCAATCATGCACGTTCCTGAAAAACATTCACCATATAACCAACTCATACACCGTTAAAGCTCAATTGCACAGGGTAGGAGAATACTTATCTTTTACAGGTTGTCACCGACTAACTGACTATGGGTGTTTGTCCTTCCACCCTACCATAGGCTCAGAGGCATTCACTATTAGAACTCTGGCCACCCCCTTGCCAAGCCATGATATCACCAGGGAAATCTCACAGTTCTCAAGGATTCCTTCTTTGTTCAGCTCCTGCTCGGATTCTGTTCTCTGCAACTCTCAAATATATCTCTTTGTTATGGCCTCGACAAGATTTATCAGATGCTCTCCCCACATCAAGCTAGCGACCTTCTCTTCCTTATGCCCTGGAGAGCTCCGTGCATCTCCCTTACGAGCTCGTGCTCTCGTCTTTTGTCTCCTCTCTATTGTCCCCCCCATGTATCTATCTTACCTTCCTTCTTTTGGAAGGTTCCTGACCCATCACGTTCCTTCTATCAGAAGGAAGCTCAGGTATGGAGATCTCTGTGGTACTTAGGGCTGACATTCTATAGCTAGACCATGCTCCCATTCATGGGGGTGGTTGATAATTCAACCACTGGTCCTTTCTTCATTAACTGATTTTCTCTCTTTGGGATCCGAAGGAGGTTGTCATCCTCATCAAGGGAAATTTGGGGTTATTTGTTATAATGAACCCTCTTGTATAGTTTTCACATTCTTCCTCTAGTGATATCATGGCTAGTACTTTCAAGGCTTCACCCCCACAGTCATTTATTGGCAATTCAAACAATAATACATTTATATTGTCCACATGCCTCAGCATAGAAATCCTATTTTATGATTAATTACAAGTTGGGTGAAACAAGGTGTTACAACATAGTAAGCCAGTAATAGCCGACTCTCAGTATCTTGTGAGTGGTGGTATTCCCTACAAAGTGTCCATCTGCAGGACCATCATGGAGCTCGTTCAAAACCTTTTCTACATCTTCACGTTTGAGACATCTCAAAAGTATCCCATCATAGTTTACACGAAAAAGCACCAAATTTTTGAGGTGGTATTGTGTCGATTTTAGTCTGAGATCTCTCCTTTCCTTAGGGTTTAGGTTTTTTGGGCAAGTCTCGTGATGCAGGAGATAAATTATTTTTCTCTACTAAGACTCCTAACCTGGGGGAACATATAAATCCTCTCTACACCATAACACCAATTCATTTTCCCACCCGAAGTCTTTATTTACTTGTTCTTGGGCTTCAAAGGCTAGTTTACACAATCCCTATCCCTTAACCAGTTTGGCAGGTTTTATATCTAGATCAAATTCTTGGAAAAATGACATCCAATTTTCTCTTCTTCCCCCCATCTCTTGTTGAGTAAATAGGGATCGGATTGCAGGATGAGGCACAATGGATTTGGTGTGATTTTTTAGGATGTAAGATCTAAAATGTTTTACTTCTTTGTATACTGCATAACCTTGTTTGTCGATAGCAGGATAATTCAGTTTGGCCCCTTGGATATTAGTGATCATAAATGAGCCCGAGGCCTCATTTTTTTCATCATCCTTATGAGTCAATACTATAGCTAAATATTGGTCAGAGGGAAAAGTATAGAGGAAAAAAACGTTGCTAAAGTCGGGACTTCGCAACACCGGAGCTTGAGATATTGCAGTCTTGATATTGCTGAAAGCATTTTTTTGTTCGTCATCCCTATTAAATTCAACATCCTTGTGGATCATTTTTTGTAAGGGTTTGATATTTTCAACGAAGTCGGGGGTGAACTTCCTCACAAAATTGATTTTCCCAAAGAAGGATTGCATAACATTTTTGTTGTGGGGTAAGGGAAGTTGAGCTATTGCCTTAATCTGTTCTAGGTCTATACAAATTCCTGCTTGAGATATAATATGACCTAGTAATTTCCCTTCCTCGACACCAAATATAGTTTTCTTAGGGTTTAAATATATACCATATTTTCTACACCTTTCGAAAATATGGGTTAGATGTTGGATGTGATCTTCTATGTTACTTGAATAAAAAGTTACATCATCCAAATAGACTACTACACACTTGTTGATCAATCCTAAAAAAGCTACGTCCATGGACCTCTGGAATTTTTCCCCTGTATTAATTAACCCAAAGGGTATGTGTTTATAATAAAAGGTTCCCCACTTGTTTCATAAGGTAGTTTTCAATCAGTCTTCCTCTGAAACTAGAACCTGGGTGTAACCTGAAAAACTGTCTAGCAGGAAGAAAATATCAGAACCAGACATGGTCTGGAAGAGCTGTTCCATCAGTGGGACTAGGTAGTTGTCCTTTTATGATGCTCTGTTGAGGTTTATAAAATCCACACACAGACATATTTCCCCAGAATTTTTCCTAACGGGAACCAAATTTTCTACCCAGGAAAAGTGTGTAACTTGAAAGATAATTTTAGCATCTAGTAATTTCTTTAACTCTTGACACATGAGGAGTTCCAGAGATGGGTGGTACTTCTAGATCTTCTGTTGGAAGGATTTCACTCTAGATTTAAAAGTTATTGTGTGTTGAATAATAGGAGTGTCATAAGTTTTTAGATCTCGGTAGGACCACGCAAAAATGTCTTGATATTCTCTAAAAATTTTGAGATAGCCTTTCCTTTCTTATTTAGACACTATCTTGTCTAGATTTATATTTTTAGGGTTTTCCTAGGTTCCTAGGTTTATAGTCTCATACATGGGACATGATATCCCTTTCTTTGTGTTTTTCGACCCTTTAAATATTTCCCTTAAGTCAAATAGGTTTTCCAAATTGGCTACCCCTTTTGGTATCGTGTGAAAATTGGGTATGTTACTAGAGTCGTTCGTTTCACATCTTTGTTCATGGGAATCAGTTTCTACTAATTTCTCTTGGAATACTTCATCATCAATAGCCAGGTCTTTAAATTTTTCCTGATTGGTTAGGAATTTTATAATCTGTTCATCTCCTTCAAAGACCTTGCAATTAGAAATATTGTTGGGCACTGATGGATTGTAGAGAAGTTCCACAATGAACCTGAAGGCTTCATAGTATTCTAAAGGGGATAACCTCGAGGAAACAATGTCTAGGGAATCAACAATATTATTCTTTGTCCTGGGAATCACTATTATATTGAAGGCCTCAAAAAGTTCTATTAGTTTGTGCACTTCATGTTGATAATTCCTCAGGTGGGGAGAGTTGCAATCTATAGTATTATTTACTTTCCTAACAATGATTTCAGAGTCCCCAAAAACTTTTTGTTCTTTAACGTTTAAGTCTATGGATTTCTTTAGTTCTTGCACTAAAGCTTCATACTTGACAGTATTATTAGTGCATTCAAATTCTAGTCTGAAGGAAAGGAAATTTCCCTTCCCCTTTGGGTCAATGAGGATACATCCTGCTCCCGACCCTTCTTTCGATTTAGACCCATCAAAGTACAGGGTCCAAACTTGTGAGCGAAAATGATCAGCTTCTCCATGACTAATAACTTCCTCCTCTCCACCTACTTTGTAAGTGGTTTCCAACAGAGGTTCTTGACAGAAGAGGGTTTCTTCTGCTGCCACCAGTATATTTAATTGAAAAGTCATTTCAAAGTTTTGAGTAAGAGGCACATCAGATGAGAGAGGGGAGAAATTGCCAAAATTTGAAACGCAGGAGAAGTTTCCTAGCACGAGGAAATCTACTGAAGAGGGTTCATGTAACACCCAGGTGTTGGAATCGGGATGAAGAGGAAAGAAGGAAGGAAGAAGTGGAAAGAAGTATGATCATCGGGAAAGAAATCTTGCATAAATTGAAGTAACAGCTGGAGAAAGAACAACATGTGCACATGCAAGAAAGCGTGCACAAGGAAAGTGTCAAATGAAGGAAGAACAACACAGGTGCATGGGAGGAAGACCTAATGTCGGTAGGGTTAGGGTTTTGGTAATACATTGTAAATGGATGAAGATCCCGATATATATAAATATATATACGTAGGTATCATATGGGTTCGCTTTTGTATTGTTCCATCATAGATATGTATGAGTTGATGCGTTATGTAATATTGTTATGAAATATTTTGTAAGCTATTGAGCTAGAATAGAAGAGAGAAGGAAGATATAAGGATTAGATCATAGGCTATGGATCCTGGTGCGATCTAGTTCACCTCATATATATCTTACCCATCTGAGGATAATTTTAAGCGCGTGACGTCGAAGATGCATAAATACCATAATAAAAGATCCAAGACCCAAATCTTTGTGGGCGTAACCAAAGAGGAGGTGAACCACGGTACTATCTATGTAATGTGATGAATGCATGCATATCTTTGTCTTCTTTCAACAGTTAATTGTTATTATTAATGAATGAGTTAATATATTTCTATGAACTATGATTGTATTGTTAAGGAAATAAACTGTGGAAGATAACTGCATAACCGTGAATAATAGTAAATTGCAATCACAATTTGTAGTAGATGGATCCAAGTAACAATCCCCTATCTCATACTCAATCCTAGGTTGTAAACACCTGAGTCTTACAACCACCCATTTAAACATATCTCAGGTGAGACTGTGAAGTGCATTATGTGTACTGTGTTGCCTTCTGGTTTACCAGGAGGGATGATAGTTTTAGAGGCTTTGTTGGAAACCTGGAAGACATGAACCCTGGGTCAATAACTTAGATGGTCAAGAAAGAAGAATAAGTAACCAACAAATTCTTCTGTTGCCAGGTTGGTAGGAACAAGAGAGGACTGAGTAGAGGAGATAGATTGAGTGAGAAGAAAACGAGGAGAAGAAGAGAGCAATGAGCCATTAGAAGGGAATGTTGATACCGTGGAACCCCACAAAAGCATAAATTGAAGGCTAGTTGATAACCAAAGAGCTAGAGTTTGCACATGAATACAATAGAAACCCTATAATCACACCTCACAAATATTTGGATAAATACATATTTACTGATTTACACGAAGTATTTTTCTATGATTTTCTGCATCTACTACAGGAGTGGATACTAAGGTTGAAGTATAACCACACAACAGATTGGATTAGACAGCTAGATTGGACCCTAGTACAAATTGAGCAATTACAGCAGGTGAACAACAAATTCACCTGCGTAGTAGAATTTTGGCTTGACAATATTGTGGAAGGCTTCATAACAGAGTTTGCAGTTGACACAGAAAATTCATACATCGCAGCAGAGCAAGAATTTCTACGTGAACCTCAAGGAAGGTACATTCGATCACTGTATACTTCTATTAAGATATTGATATATAACAACGGTGTAATGACAATGGAATCAAACAACTAAACTTCCCTGCGTGCATGGGGGAAGGGGGGAAGCACTAAAAGAGAGAGGATAAATGGAAGTAGGTAAAGATAAAGGAAAGAAGGAGGACGAATCCTTGGACCCGATCATGATGGATGATGACCAGATCAAGTGGATCTTGGCATCAACAAGAGAGACGCATAGAGGAGTACCCTACCAATAAAAGATGAATACTAAGAAGAGAGTCATAGCTATGAGGGAAGGATTGGTGAGAGATGAGGAAGAGGTAGAGGATCTCTGGGCTATGGAACAGATTGAGGAAATCCTCCACGCAACATATGAGAGGAAGTTGAGAGGTCCAAGAACGGGAGGAGAAGGCAACCAGCCTATCCATATTAAATTTAGTGTGGAACCCATAAACCCATGTGCAACTAATACACCAAATAGAACACCACCATTTATACAACCGAAGTTCGGAGGAAGTCTGACAGCAAGAAGTACATATACACAAGGAGAAACAACTAGAGGCACCAATTCAGGAAGCACTAACCAAGTATCTACACTGTGTGAAGGAGGTAGTAGTTCAGTATTCAAAATGACAAGACACGATCCCACTATTGGATTACCAAAATTTCAAGGGGAAGCAGCAGAAGACCATGAGAATCATTTGTTCATTTTTCCAAAGATATGGGAAGCAAAGCACATCACTGATGAAGATACCAAACTCACGCAGCTAGCGATTACTCTAAGAGATCGTGCACTAGACTGGTACATGAGTCTAGACACAAACAGTGCACTTGAGATGACAAGGACACTGGCTGACATTAAGAAGTTATTGATAAAGCAGTTCCAGAAGCCGAGCTTAGAGGATCAGTACATGAACGAGATGATTGAAATAAGACAGAAACCAGAAGAATCTGTATGCGATATTGATCAAAGATTCAAGCGACTGAAGGGAAAGCTAAAATAACTTATGACCGATATGCAACATCAGCACCTATTTGTCAAGTCACTACTCCCACACTTAAAATATCCTTTACGACAATAGAAGTTTTAGACACAAGAAGAGGCTCTGTAAGCAGCCTTGCAACTAGAAGAGAGCCAGTACCAACAGACAAACCCAACTATCGAAGAATTGAAGGAGGATTTGAAGAATCTAACATTTCATCTAAACCAGAATAAGAACAAGCATAAACGAGAAGTCATTTGGTGTACCACATGCAGGAAGAAAGGACACCACAAGAATGAGTTCCCAACATTTGTGCAGTATATGGAAATAGGTATGCCAAATCCATTACCATAGGGAGGACTATGGTGTGAAATATGTAAGAAACCGGATCACAACCCTTATCACTGGACGATGATGCAGAAATACCAGACAGTTCCAAAGAAATCATATTGCACCTTTTGCAAGTCAGTAGGCCATGACGATAAATATTGAAGAACTATGGAGTTGATGCGAGAAAGAACATCAAATGCATATACAGTACATGCTGAAATGATGACGGGGCAAGAAACACCATAGTTCAATCAAGTCCAACTCCATACAACACTGTGCAGCAACCATACAATAATGTGTAGCCATAGTACAACCTGACACAACCCCAGTACAATATCACACAGTACAATCAGGCACCCTAGTTGTTACACATCAAAATTACTCACTCCAATGATGACCTATTGTTGTCATTATAAGTGTCGCATGTTGGCCACAAGTGTCACAAGTGTCGCAAACATCATACTATCATATTTCCTATGTCATGTCTCTAACGACATCATAAGGACACTTAAGACACCTTCAAAGACTAGTTTAAGAAGGAGAAATCATTTGACAAAGAGTACAAAGATTTTGCCATGAAGAAAACCACTTAAAAATGAATTTTGAAGAGAAGCACTCCCCTACCCAATGTCAGGGAGTGCTAGTGCTCCCTACCCTTCTTTGGGGGAGCGTTGCAACGCTTTGTGCACCCTTTTGGGGGAGCGTTGTCATGCTTGAGAAAATTTTGGGTTGTTGAGGAAAATAAAGGAAAAATCCCCTTCATCTCTGGAGTTGGTTTGATTCGAATCTAAGGTCAAGGCTGGATCTTAGGGAGGATCCACAATTGAAGGAGAAATATCCTTAACCTATCCCAAGAATCTCTAAGGTGGTTGGGTCTCTCTAATCTTATAAAAGGAGGCCTTCTCATGGTGAAAAGGCACATGGAGAGATTTAGGGATACCAAACTTATGATCTCATGAGAAGTGGTATTGGAGAGACATTGAAGGCATCAAAATTATGATCTCATAAGGAAGATAATCAGTGAAGCATAGTCATTTTGTTTGTGGATTATTTGAGAAAAGGGTTGGACAAGGAGAGTTGGAAGAGGATGTTGCAGCTTCATCAAAGGTCTATAAGTATCTATATGAGTTCTCATTAATACATGTGCTTGGCATGTTTCCTTCAATATTGTGTTTATCTACATGAACTTGTCTTTAATGGATAGATCTCGTTTCAAGCTAATCATAGTAGAATAGGAATCATGTTTTGTCTTTGATTGGATTGCAAGACTTGTTGAAGAGTGTTATCATTGAAATTTCGTCCGCACATGGTTACAAGAACTCAACATCGTCAAATAGCAATGAAGTCATCCACGGACCTGAATTAATACCAAAGCATTCATAAAAGGGTCAGAAACTATACAAATTAGTGAAAAATTGAAGGGCGCTATGAAGACATTGGGAACGTGCACGCATGCACATAACAGGAACGTAGAAAGCACACACAGGTGCACGATGCGTGACTATTAGCGCAAAAATCCATGCACCTGCTAAACGACACATTTATGGAAGTGGTCGGCCTCCCACCCACTTATGGTTCAGCTCCCAAGCCGATTTGACCCTCAAATCTGGACTGGATCCGACTGGTGGGCTGGTCAAAGACCTAGGAATGCCCTAATTGGCCTCTTTTAACACTACAAAGTAGTTAAACAATAACCCAAATGAATGCTATAAAAATCCATGGATGCACCTCATTTCTTCAAGGAATTCAAAGTAATGTTATGCTGCCTCTATTCTCTTGAGGACTTCATCCTTGTCAAGAGCATATTTGCACCATTGCATTGTGTAATCCATCTCACTCATTGAGTGGATTTGTAAAGA